>APFE031655108.1:42251-129625 GCA_000404065.3 Pinus taeda
TTGTATTTTATTCTATTATTTTTGTCTTTTCAAATAACTATAAGAAATTATTATTTTTATGTGCCCAAATGGTCACCACAACTATAACTTGGATTTATATCTCAAACATATCATAAAGCATGCTTCTTGATGGAAGTTAGTGTCATTATAATCCTAATTATAATAGTATTTTAGTTGTCCTATAACATAGGATTTGTTCTATGTATTTTTGTGATCACCAAAAACTATATCTTAAATGTGCGTCTCAAGTATACCACAAACCATGCTCAACCATAGAAGTTAGTGTCATTTAAAAATCCCAGTTAGTAACTTATATTAGATGTAAAATGATAGATATATACTTTAAAACAGTAGGTTAAAAATCACTATAAATATAGACATTTTTAGTAGTATTGTTTTATCCTAGTTACAATAAGTTTTGTTATCAAAGTAGGTTAAAAAATCATTATAAATATAAGCATTTTTCTGCATAGTAGTAGTATTATTTTTATCCTAATTACAATAAATTTTGTTATCAAAATAGGTTAAAAAATCACTATAAATATAGACATAATACATTTCTTTATATAGTAGTAGCATTATTTTTATTCTAGTTACAATAAATTTTGTAATCAATTATACATAATAGACAAATACTAAACAGCAACCTTACACATTTTACTTGTTATTATTATTTTTCTATTTAACATTTCACTACAGCATTTTATGTAACTTTTGACTATAATATCTTTTCAATAATAAAACCTACATTAATTTTATTTAAATTTAATACTTTATTAATTTAATACTCCACTACAATATCTCTCACTATAAATATCTTCAATAAAAAAATTATATCGACATAAATAAAAAAAAAAAAACAACACAAAAAATAATCTCAACAATATCCATTAAAATTATAAAAAAAAATTACGTAGAGATCATTTTCAATCTCAATCTCAAAGATCAAGGAGGAGATCATTTACATGTTCCCAGTAATGAAAATATATCAATCATCAATGAAAAGTCATTTTACATCAAAACTGATATCTAATTGGAAAGCATCGAGCACTTTTGACGTCATATTGGTATATTCATAATATATGTTACTTAAATATGTATGATCATAATTCATATATTCAATTTATTATTATATGAATTTATATTGAGCTTCTTATTATTATAAAACACATTTTAATTCTCAATACGAAGTATTTAGAATTTTAACAATTATACATTAGCAGTAAAAATATATATATATATTTTATATTCTAGTTTTTAATTATATGATTTTTTATTATTTAAAAATTATTTTAATATTTAATTTAATTTTCTAAAATTTAATATTTAATTTTTAAATAAAATTACCTTCTTAACTTATTATTTACCATTCTCATTAAACCTCTTATTAGAAAAAGACATGACTCTTTGTTATTTACCAACAATGTATTGAATCTCAATATTATTTTTGAGTAATTTCTCCAATATAACAAGACAATCTCATGATGAAAGTTAATATAACAGACTGAAAGAGAGTAACTCAACCCTAAAGGTTAAACTGAAAGAGAAACTAAGGGAACAACTGTAGATTTTTCAAATAATACATAAAAGATAAGTTCATACAGTTATTCTTATTGAAAAGAATTTCGTAGCTTAATTTTTGAATATAAGTTTCATAGGTTTTTGAATATAAATTTCATAGGTTTGAAAATAAGTTAATGAGGTTTTTTAAAAGAAGTCATGAACAATGTCATTGCAGAAGTTAATGATTTTTTTTGAAAAGAAGTCATGAAGAACGTCATTGCATGCATCTTATGTTTGACTTTTTGAAAAATTAAATAAATAAAATAAAATAGGAACAAAAATAAGTAAATTTGTATGTGCATGCATGAAAGAGTGACTACTATGTTTTTTATTTCCTAGAAAATAAATATGTCTTTGCATGCATAAAAATAGAACTATTACAAATATCGTGGTTGATCTCTTGAAAGGAAATATGGTCTTTGTATCTATCAAAAGTACAACTATGATGTTGGATTTTTTGAAAAGAAATATGCATGGAAAAATGAATGCCTCAAAATGCGTGGTTGCTGGTTTTTGTAGAAGGAACAGATTGTTCATTCACTACGAGAGAATGTTAATGGTGGAACAAATAGCGGTAGGATGGCATCCGTGCAAAAGAAAAGAAATTGGAAAATTATAGTGGAATAGGAAAGTTCATAATTTTCCAACTTCATTTTTGTTTTTATGGGTTAAAAAAGCTAGTAAAATAAGAAAATGAAGAATCTGTTACACCGAATGTGTAATAGTTTATTAATTTGTAATAGATGTTAATTTTGCAATCACTAATTTGATGAAATTTCAAATATTTTTAAAAATGTTTATATTTATTAAGAAGGATTTTAGATAAATCAATTTTAAAATTATAAAAATATTTTAGATTTAAATTAGAAATAAGAAGTATGACGCGAAGTGAAATTTTTGGTGAATTGTATTTGTAAGGTTATTATATGATCTAGTTTTATTGAAATGTTATTCAAAATTCAAAATAAATCTATACAAAAATGGGCTGAAAATATTCCCTTACAACAAGAATTTTTTAAAATAATAATTTGTAAGATGTATAATATCTATTTTTTTTTTAATTAAAATTTTTTCTATTCGAATTTTTATGGTATCGTATCGAATCGAATCCAAACTTGGTAAATATGGTTTCAAATAGCGACATTCAACTGCAAAAAAGAAAAAGTTCGCAAGATGGTCGAATACAACTTTGAGTTTGTGTAAAAAATAGGAGTTAATATGATAGGGGTATGTGTTTCGAATTCGAACTTGGTAAATATGGTTTCAAAGAGAGAGATCATTCAAATAGTTAGAAAGAAACGCTATAATTGATCGCATGGACAAGGCCAAAGCTTGGTAAATATGGTTTCAAATAGAGAGATCATTCAAATAGTTAGAAAGAAACGCTATAATTGATCGCATGGACAAGGCCAAAGCTGGTGTAAATTTAGTAGATTTCCCTTTTTATTATTTTGTTATCGATCTTCACTCCAAATCTACCAAGAGTCTGAAGGAATTGAATTTTTGGAGGTATAAATCTTTTTTCAAGTTTTGTACTCAAGAAGAAGTTCACACCTTGATAGATTTGATCCCTTTGAACAATTAGTAGATCTAAATTTTGAGGAACAAGATATTTGAGTCAAATTATTAATAATAAAAGAGAATACAAAGAAAAAATCAATTAAAAAGTTAATAATTAACTAAAAAACCATAATAATTAAAGTAAACAATTCAATTTAATGAATAATATTAATATAATTGTTGCATTGAAAGGTGCTCTACAACTTAAAATAAAAGATATGTTGTCACGGAATGTTACATTTAAAAATAATAAAATAATGTTAACTTCGCCATAAATAAAATACTTCAATTTTCACCTTAATTTTCCATCAAACTAATACAAAGAGAAATAATGTAATTGAAAATAAAAAAGAGTTAATTTACTTTTTAATATGAAGGAGATACTTAATTCCTTCAATCCTTATATAGAATTACAAAAGACATGTAAAAATAATATTATTAATACTTCTTTCAATTTTTATATGGAATTACAAAAGACATGTAAAAATAATATTATTAACACTGCATGATGTGTAATTAATTCTACGTTGAGTTGAATTAACATGTATATTTTCTTTTCCATTTTTACATAAATGTGTAATTTATTCCATTATTAATATGGAATTCACATATAATATTTGAAAAATATTAATAACAAAAAAGTTTTTAGATTGCCATTGGAAGAAAAAAAAGGCCGTGGAGAAATTGGACACGATTTGAAATAATAGATGATTGTCTAAAAATTGTTAATATATAAATCCAACCAACCAGGGAACCTGTGGAGAAACATGATATACTCAGAAGCCATGAAAACCTTAGGGCATGTTACCCACCTTTCTCGCCAGCTGATGCGTTTCAGTAGACACGGTGGCCCCAGCTACGGGACTTTCCCACCAGGTTGTTTAGAAGTTTCGGTACAAATGTGACCCTACCTAATTATGTCACCCGAAAACGAAACACTAACTCATCATACTAAGAAGTGGCCAATCCTTCAAAAAAATAGGTCGTACCCACGTTAAATAATGCCCTCGTTTCATCGTTTGTTTTAATATTATAGGGTAATGACATGTTCCAAACAACTAGATTCAACTATTCGATTTGTGCCTTAAATATTAAGGGTTCACCTAAAACTTTGGGCAAATCTATGATCAAAACACATAATTTTCGATAATTCTTCATCAATAACTTATTCATTGAAATACCTATCCTAAAATATTATAAAAGATGTTGTATACTTTAGCACGAACATCTTTTAAATAGTCAACCATTTCATTTCATTACAAAGCAATCCACAAAGTGAATTTTCTATAAAGTTTTTGGTTAGAATAATATAAAATAATATTTGATCCAAAAATAATTGTTGGTTTTTTTTAAGATTCTGGGCAGCCAAAGATGCTTTAGGTATTAGATGTAATGTAAGAAAGATTGTATATCGACAATATATATATAGATAGATATAGATGCCAACTTTATATGTTTTAATTTCACTCAATGATCAACATGCAAATGGAATCCTATAGTTTTACTTCGGATCTTACTTTGGAAGGAGCTAATAGATTGAGATTGAGTGGATAAATTAATTGATTGTTGAGGCACAAGGACTTGCATGATTTTTGGTGGGTAGTAACCACTAGTAAGTTACACATTTACAATTTTACTCCTACAGTGCGAGGAAAACATAAATAATAATGGAAAGTTACTCATAAGTGTATTTATTTACATCTTATTTCTATCATTTTTTCATGCAAAGACTTGCTTAAATTATGTTGAGACGTAATTGATGGTAAATATGTTATTTACATTAGTATGAACTATTTTCAAGGATTCTATTTTTGTATTAAAAAATCACTAAACAAATATATAAAAATCATGCATGAACTGAAACCATATCCATAAATTATGGCATAACATATGACATGCAAACATGGCATTATATTATGCAAATGTTACAATAAGGCCTTCAAGTTATGGTCTTGTTGTTGCTGCTACAACACCCTCTAAAATTTCACTACATCTGAATTTTGGAGCCTACTTCATTGTCATATCAAGTGTCGCCTATATCGTCAAGTGTCGTTTTATGTTGTTTCACATGCCTTAAGTGTTCTTGAGTGTTCTCAAGTTTTGTCGCATTGATTAGAACATGTTTATATACATTTCATGGTCATAACACCTTTTCTTGTTGTAAACGACACTTTCGGGTCGTAGTCGCACACACTTCATTAGTTATACTTAGGGAATGCAAATAAAGTGGTGTCTTGATGTATATTCATTGTTGATCAAATTTGGCAAAGTTTTCTTGATGGGTTAGTATGTGTCGCACATGGTTTTATGTCTACAACTCATCTTCCTCACCCCTTGACCAATCATCCAGAATTAGACAATTTATAGTTCGAAAACGAGCCCATTAAGGCCAAGAGTGCATGAGCATACTCTGAAGCTTTAATAGGAGATCCTTCATTATCACGGGGGCTTCACTCAATGGATATATGACATATCACATGTGTTCATGTCATACTAAACAATACCCTTAATTTGACTTCACATTGGAAAATACCTCTAAAAATCACATTCTTTAACCCCCTACCAATATGAACCCAATACACCTTCTCAATTTTTTTTTTTTAACTTAAACGGTTATATGGATTTTATTGATCTGGAAACAATGGGACTTTTACATGCTTTTCTCCATTACATTGCAGTTCTCTGAATACAGAATTCAGGGCATTTGCATATAACCATTTTCGTTAACAAAGATAAGCCCTTTCATGATTGCACTGCCTTTGTTTGCCATTTTGTCAGCTTCACTATTTAAATTTCTGAGTATGTGGTAGAATTTGCAGCTGTCAAAGAATTGGAGAACTCTTTTCAGTCTTTCCAATATTTTGTTGAGGCTGGGATTGTTGAATCGATCCCCCGTATTTAAATTTTTTATTATCAATTCTGAGTCTCCGAAGACTTGCAGCTTTTTCACTCCTTTATCTCTTGCAATTTGGCAGACTTTGAGAAGTCCTAACAGCTCAGCCTGGTTATTGGACTTCTGTCCTAATCCCCAATAAAAGATGTCTTTTGTGTCCCCGTCCGGAGAGTAGATGACTCCGCCTGCTCCAGCTGTCCCTGGATTCCCTTTTGACGCCCCATCAAAGAAGGCTGTGTGTATTTTTTGAGATCTCCACCAATTCTGATAGTAGTCCTCTTTATCTCTTAATCGCCATTCCTAATTGTTACTTTGAGGTTTAGGATAGTTCCTGCTCGGATATGGCTCCAGAGAGCCTAACCATCTCTTTTCTTCTGTCAGCAGCAAGGAATCTTCTTTTATATACTAATGTTGGGTTGTTTCAATCAAAAAGGCCTTGGCTTTTGCAGCTATCTTCAACGATGAATGTCTCTCCTCATTGAAAATCTGTTGATTGCGCGCCAACCAGATCTGCCAGCAAACGTATTTGGGGATCGCTGACCAGATTTTGTTCCAGAAAGATTTTTGGGGGATTTTCTGAGGATAATGTTGCTTCCATGAGGTGAACAGGTCAGCTGCGGAATTAAAGGAAGGTACAGGAGTCTGCAAATCCATTAATATGTGACCCCAGACTTCTTGAGCTACGCTGCATTCCATAAAAAGATGGTGAGCTGTTTCGGAACTGTTTTTACACATCGCACACCTATGAGGCCCTGCTATTTTTCACTTCTCCAGGTTATCTCCGGTGAGAATTTTGTTATGGATCAGTGTCCAACAAAAGAAATTTACCTTTGGAGTGGCAAATGAGTCCCATACGCTTTTCCATAAACTTGAGGGATGATTGCTATTTCTCTTCCCCTTCCCCTGCAGAACGCGGTAGCCTTCTGTTGTGGAGTAAACTCCAGCTTGTCCCCACCCCCAGCAATCTTTTGCGTCTCTATGGACAGGGGCGGCGTCCTCCAGATATTCTTCCAGCAGAGACTGTTGATTTTTCAGCCTGTTCGGGACTCCAAAGAGATCCCAGCCCTCCCACTCGCCATGCTGATTCCACTTCGATAAGTCATAGAGGCGTTTGACTCCCGCGCGCTCTAACCAGTTTCTCAGCTCTGTTATATCCGTTTTATCTGCTAATGGAGTATTCATCATTATACTGTCCGTCCATATATTTATATGCTTGCCGCTTCCAGGAATACGATACAGGTGATTTTTGAAGTGTTGACTGCTTTTGCAACACAGGTTCCAGAGCTGCGTGCTTTTAGTTGTGGATGTGTGAGTTAAATTGCTTAGATCTTTGCTAATTCCATATTTTGATCGCAGAGTGTTACTGACTGAATGGGTGGGATCATGAATCAATTTCCACGGGATTTTTCCTCCTAAAGCCAGGTTCACAAGATGGGGATCTCTTATCTGTAGCCCCCCCTCTTCCTTCGTTCTCTTTACTACATCCCAATTCACCAGATGAAATCTTTTTTCACTGCCTTTCCCTCCTTGCCACAAAAATTCTCTTAGAAGTTTTGATATTTGCTCCATAACATTGCGAGGGGCCAAAAGGAAAGCTGCTTGGAAGATTGGGTAAGCTGAGAGCACCGATTTTATCAAGACTACTTTGCCGCCCTTAGTCAACCAGTGTCCCCCCCATGCTGCAATCTTCTTTTTCATTTTTGATATTATTCCATTCCATAACGCTCTTTTGTTGATTCCAGAAATAATGGGCAGGCCAAGGTAGGTGAATCTATCCCATTCTGTGTTTCCTTTGAACCCAAGGATGGCTGTTATACCTGCAAGTTCTTGCTGATTTATATTCCAACTAAATACTTCGCTCTTGTTGTTGTTAACTACCGCTCCAGTGACTCTGCAATAGCTTCTAAGGACCTTGTCGAATGCTCGGGCAATTCTTGTGGATGCTCCACCTAGAAGGAGCGAATCATCAGCAAAAAGAGCATGGTTCGAAGGCTCGGTTCCTGTTGTTGTTTTGAGTCCTGGTAACATACCTGTGTCTCTTTCTGCATTGAGCTTTCTGCTTAGAGAGTCTGCCATAAGAATGTACAGATAGGGGGATAGTGGGCACCCCTGACGTATGCCTCTCTTAGCTTTAAAAAAGTTTGTTGGACGACCATTAACAAGGGGTGCAATCCATGGATTGTCTATGCAGGCTTTGATGAGATGAACAAAAGTGGACGAGAAGCCAAATGAGAGAAGCACTTTGCTAAGGAAACTTCGGTTTACTCTATCAAACGCGTTTGCCATGTCTAATTTTATCACCATTCCTTTCTCTTTCCTCTGTTTGCTGGAGTGTATTGTCTCTTGAACCTGGATTACATTATCCAGAATATGACGACCTTCTACAAAGCCACCTTGGGAGCTGGATATCACCCTTTTTAGCAGTGGTTTAATTCTGTTTGCTAACAGCTTGGCCAATATTTTGTAAGACGCATTACACAACGATATTGGTCGAAATCTGGAAAAAGTTTCTGGATTGGAGTCTTTGGGGATTAAAGCTAGGTATGAAGAATTGGTTCCTCCACCTATCTTGGCTTTTGCCATAAATCCTCTTATCATTTTCTGCAGGTCTTCCTTGATAATATGCCAGCATGCTTTATAAAAGTGGATTGTGAATCCATCGGGCCCCGGTGCCTTGTCCGCATCCATGGCCCAAATTACATTTATAATTTCCTTTTCTGTTATAGGTCTGCATAGTATTGCGTTTTCTTCAGGGTTAATGAGCTTGGGGATATTTGAAAGAAAAGCTGCAGTTTCCTCATCATTATTTTGTGCTTCTGAGCTGAAGAGATTCTGAAAGTGTGCTTCAGCAGCTGCCTTGACTTGATTGTTTCCTTTATAGACTTGCCCATCTGCTGTTTTAATTTCTGCTATATAGTTTCTTGACAGTCTTACTCTATATTGCCTGTGGAAGTAAGTAGTATTCCGATCTCCTGCCTTTAACCACAGGCTTCTGGACTTTATTCTCCAATATTCTTCCTCCTTTCGGAATGACTGATGCGCTGATCGTTGTGCTTGAGTTTCTGTTTCCAACACTTCTGTTGTGATCTCTTTAATTTCCATGTCTGTTTGCAATGCTTGTAATGATTGGAATGCTTCTTTTCTTTGTTCTGTTGGCGTATGTATTGGTTTCTTAATCCAGTCTTTCAAGGCTTGTTTGGTGGCTTTTAACTTTTGTTCCCAAACATAGCTAGTTGATCCGTTGATGGGTTTGGACCAAGCTTCTTTTACCGTGTCTGAGAAACCCTCTCTCTCAATCCATTGTGGACTGAAACGAAATGGGATAGGTCCCAGATCTTCTTCTTCTTCTAGAATGAGCTGAACTGGCTTATGATCTGATGTGAGTTTAGGTAATATCTTTGAGATGATGATTTTTTTCTCCATCATTATGGAGCTTTGCACTAGGAAGCGGTCAAGTCTTGCAGATATGTGACCCGAGCCCGTCTGATTATTTGACCAGGTATATATGCCCCGAACTGGATTGAAATCCAAAAGGTCCCATGTTTGGGTGATTTCCTCGACCATGGGCAGCAAGGGATCCCTGCTGTATATTCCTCCTCTCTTCTCTTTTGCTTTCATAATAATATTAAGATCGCCTGCTATAATGATATTGATGGGAGAAGATAATTCTAAAAAAGCAGTGAGACTGTTCCAGCATTCTCTCTTTTCAGTATAAGAGACTGGCACATAAAGATTAAATAGAGATATAGTTAACTTACTTGCTTTGTGTTTCAGTTCCGTGAAGATCCAGTGCTGGGTTGCTTGGAAGTTATTCAAATGGAAGAGTTCTTCAGACCATAGGGTTGCCAAGCCCCCGGAGGTGCCTCTTGCACTGACTGCTTTGCCTGCTTTTTTATTCCACTTTGATTTACTGATCTCTAAAAGAGCTTGCCCTTCTAGTTTTGTCTCTTGGAGCATGAGAATTTCTGAGGGTTCAGTTTTCAATAGGTCTTTGACTGCCTCGATTTTGGAGGGATTCCCCAGTCCTCTACAATTCCAAGAGGCTAATTTCATTATTTATTATTTTGATTGATGAGTCCTCCCTTGGAGGGCTTTGGCCTGGTGTTTCGCCCTATAGACATTTCTATTGTGGGCTGACTTCCTTGTGTCTTGTGTCTTTCTGCCTCCTCCTCCCTTTTTTCCTTTCGGGATTTTCTTCCTGCTTTTTTTGATGGGCGCTCGTAGATTTCATCTTCCGAAGAATCTGAGCTCTCCCTTGGTTTTTTCTTTGCCATATCAGCATATGATAGATTGATAGGGCTGCCCTGATTGGTTTCACTCAGTTCTGCTTCTTCTCTCTCTTTATGCAATGGCGTAGTGTTTTCCTGCTCCTCGTGCTCCTTTATTGGGCTCACTTGATGGCTCTGCTGTTCGCCTTCTATCCCTTTTGTTCTTGCTTCTGCTTCTTGGATTATTTTGGATCTGCTGGATTCTTCATTCCTATGTTGTTCACTTTGTGTCTCATTTGGATTTTCTTCCTCCTCTTGATTTTTTTTGGATCTGCTTGTTTCTCCATTCCTATTGCCTTTTCCTGTGCCTTTTTTTGCATTTGCATTTTTTTGTACTAGGGTCCACTGTTCCTCATTTTGTTTGCCCATTTGGTCCTCAGTCTTTTTTTTGCAGTGCTTTGCGAAATGGCCATGGCCATGGCAGTGTCTGCATTTAAACGGCAACTGCTCATAGTCTAGCTCTTGTATATACGTCCACCCAGCTACTGTGAGTTTGATGGCTTCTGGGAGCCCTTCTTCCAGGTCCACTTCAACACAGATGCGTGCACAAGAATATTGATCCTTCCTTACTGCTTGGTCTATGTATTTTCCCAAGGCATTCCCTATGATCTGGAGGTGATTCCAGCAATGGAGGGGCAGATGGGGGAGCCTGACCCAAACCGGGACAGCTGAAGGAACGTCTTGTGAAGGATCAAAGTCAGGCGACCATTTGTTTAGGTAAAGGCCCTGAGGGCCCATGAAATAAGGTCCATTTCTGAAGATTAATCCTTTATCATCAGGGCTTTCAAATACAAAAACGAAGAATCCCTTACCCACGAAATAGCTTTTGACACCTTCTTTGATGAGCGGCTTCCAGTTCCTTTGTGTCCACTCCTCAACCGTTTTTGGCGATGGCCAGAGGCCTGTAAACTGGCCTATGAGTCCTTTTTCAGCCAGATTCAAGGCAGTTTTGCAAGTCTCTTCTTCCGGCAGGGCCACTGAAGGGATAGTGTCCATCTTTTTGACAAACTTCTGCATGGTCGCAGAGGGAGGACGCTTGGGGCCAGAAGCCACTAATGACTTAAAGGCCAGGACCTCCGGTGGCAGGGGATCCATGATCCACCCGAAACAGTCCGACCAGAGCTTCTCTACGCTGGGCCGATCATCTTTTCTCCCTGCAGAAGATGGCAGAGGCACGGGCCACCCCCAATCAGAAGGGAGCGCAGATCCGACCAAGCCCGTAGAGCAACTCGCCTGCAGCGCAGATCTTCAGGCACGGGCCTGAGCCCCTCACTGGCAGCCCAGAACGCAGAACGCAGTCTGACCTAGCTGCAGAGCTCCTCCGCGCGCTATGATTTATTATCAACAATACACCTTCTCAATTAAAAAACCCATAGTTTCACCAAATATTATAGGTATCCGTTTTTTCATTAACATTTTTTATACCCCTTTATATTTTTTTATTAAATTTGAGCTCCATTTTTTATACATCTCGATATAAAAACCCTTTACCCCTATTATATGCTCAATATATTATGTCATTTTTTCCTCAATATATATCCCCCAATATGAATGCACATGGTATGATATTTCTCCCCTAGTGAATCCCATGTGTTCGTTGTTCAGAAGTCCCCCCCACACCCTTCTTGAGAGCTAGGCGCACTCCAAAAACCACCAATCTCCTTCCTTGTTTTGAAATGCGCCCTCCAAAAGACTAAGTTTTCCTTGAGCGAACTCCTTCAACTCGAAGAAGTGCACCCCCATTGAGCGCAGTAATACACCCCAAAGATCTGAAGCTTAATGTTGCAGCCTTCCCTAGTGCACCATGTTCCCTCTTGAACCGCTTGAGTGCATCAGTGCACTGTGAAGGCATGAAGCCCTAGCCTTTAGCCTTCAAGAGTATGTTCTGCACCCTTCTCAAAGTATCATAAGCATATGAACGTACCACAAAGGCACAAAACCACAACCTTTAGCCTTCGAGAGTGCACCCTACACCCTACCTCTCCCCCCTAAGCGCATAGCACACTTGAAAAGCCCCAAGCCTTCCCCTTTGTCCTTTGGACTCTTGACATGTGCCCTCCCTTAACTTCCTTTTTCCTTTGAGCACATGAGCGCATGCCGAATCCTTGAAGTTCATCCTCCTTAGTCCTTGAGCCTTTCCAAGAGAACCCTTGTGCCCTGGATTTCGTTTGACCATTTTGAGCTCATTGAAAAAGAAAGAACCATAAAATCTGCATAAAACATGGTAGAGTGGGAGATTTTCAGACTAATAGTTGCTCGTCACGAGTGATTGCAAAAACATGTATCCTAGGGACCTTATGGAAAGATTACAAGAGGAATATCAGGCAAAGAGGATAAACAAAGGAAGCACAAAAAGAACCAAGAACACACCTGAAACTTGATGATGGAAGCACCCTAAAGACTCCAAGATTGAAGACCATTTGGAGGGTGAAAGCACTATGATTAGAAGATGAACAAAGAGCAGATATAGTGGAAATTATTTCACCACTGAAGGAACTCCATGACATTAATCATTGTCAGTCTTAGTCATCCAAGATAGTGACATAAATAGTCTCATCATATGATGATGTGGAAGTAAAAATGTATTATTGTAACTAATGTAAAATACAAACAAGTAGAAGTCCAAGCGTCATGTGTGAAATCAAGAGTCATCGAAGTCCAAAGGACATGTAATACCAAATTTGTATGAAATTCCAAAAGTCATTTGGAATTCCAAAGGTTGTAGAATTCCAAAGGTCACCATAAGTTAGAAAGTAAAGAGTCATGAGGATATGAAAGGTCACTCCACGAGTTATAAATAAATCTTCATTTCTCATGTATGGGACTTTTAACCTTGGCCTCTCCCATAATTCATAAGAGAGATAAGTTAGTACTTTTGGGGAGCAAGAAGTGACTCCAATGCTCCACTATTGGAGCAAGTGATGTTCGTTGTATTCATGCATCTTGGGACCTTTACTTAGTATTTGAAGCCTCATAGCCAACACATTTTCATACATGGATTATGAATGTTTGTAATAATATTCTGTGAATGTTTATGATTCATGTTTGCTTTCACCATTATTAAGGGAGTTGAATCTATTTCGATTATTTTAGTGCTTATCCTATTGAGAATGTGTTGTAATGGTTGTAACGATCATCAAGCCTTTGTGGACTATTCCACTGTATGTTAGACGAAACATTTCTATTCATGTGTGTCTTTATTAGGGTGGTACTATTACTTTTCTCTTAGAGGCTCACATTCTCTCCCCTCTGCATTAGAAGAACCTTAAGGCACCTACAACTGAACATTCACAAGGCACACTTTCTTTCTTTTCGAAAGCACATATGTGATTCTCTCTCTTGCTGACAGCTAAATCCAAGGAAAATCTTTAAGTAGATGGAAAACGGGTCGTATTTTGGATGGGGCTCCTACACTGAATGATGTGAGGTCTAATTGGGACCGGATATTGGGGAGACAGCTTTGAATGTTGGCAGGTCTATCACTATCAACATTTCTGACAGTAGAGGGAGGGGAGTCACAAGGTAGTAACATTCCCAACACCTATCCAATTCATATTCCTAAAGTAGGAAGATCTTCTCAACCTGGCTCAAAGAAAACTTGCAAAATTTCTTACGAGCACATCTGGAAAATTCAGCCTATAACCTCTCTTTGCGAAGGCTATTCGAATTAATTCCTGGAACACATAATCTTCCTTATTTTCCAAAGAAGAAAGAAACAACTCCTAATGGGATATTTATTTTTACATTGAAAGATTTAGTTTTTTCAACCATTGAAGAGCTAGCAAAATCCTTAGACAACATAGAACATCTAGACCAACCCCCATCTCAATGAAGGGGATGAGGTCAACGTTGTGCTCTTAGAAGAATGTTTTCACAAGTTAGGCGGTCAAGGAGGATATTCCTTAGATTCTGAAGAGGATGATGAGCATAGAGAGAAGAACACGGTAGACCAATATCTAGATTGGATGTCTTAGGGCCCACTCGCTCTTTCAAGTATTTTACATAAGATGTCAATACACCTGAAAAATTTGTTAACGAAATATGACCCTGACAAGGCGATCAAACTGTTAGACCATTTGGATAAATTCTACCTACACCTACAAATGGTAGAGTAGATGTTTGGTATCACAATCCTCCTAAAATGTAACAACCCTAGTTAAAAATCCGTGTAAAAATATATAAGTCCACAGTTTATGGGACACGTATTCCAAGCTAAATGGTAGGTAAGACATCCTAGTGGGTGTTCATTCGGTTTATTATGGCTAAAGGAAATTGGCAAAGGAAATGGCTAAGGATTTAGAAAGGAAAAATGACATTTTTGGCACATTTATTTATGAAAATAATGGAAATTAGGAGAAAAGGGAGGTGAAAGGTCACAGGTTGCATATGAGGAGGAAAATAATGGAAAATGAAGAAAATAGAGGCATCAATAATAAAAAGGCTTATGAGGATCAATGGGCAGGCTCAATCAGTGTAAGCTTGGTCAATTGAGTTTTGGGGAAGCTCTCTTCTATTCTCTCTCTCTCATACTCATGGACACTTAGAGTTTTCTTGGAGCACTGGAGGGTGTGCAATACTTGGGGTTTTGGAGAAAGAAGGCAAATGAAGAGCAGGAAAGTGCAAGAGGACATCGGGATCAGTAGCTACAGCGGGTTTGGCTTGCAAGTACTGAGGTGCATGTATGTTTTCCTCACTAGTTTTGGCATGCATGACATATGCATGTGGTTTATTCGTCATGATCTGTGACTGACATGGAGCAATTCTAGGATTATAGTAGATTTTCCTAGCCTTGCCATTTCCTGGATAGCCATGGTCTTGTGGGTTCAATTTCTTCTTTTTTTTGTTGGTTCTCATGTTTCCTTTAGCTTGGCTTGAGTTGCTAGTCCTAGAGCCTTGGTTGGACAAACACTCTGGAGCTCGAAAACAACTATGGGTTGAGTTACTAGTCCTAGAGCCTTGGTTGGAAAAATTTTCTCAAGTCCAGTGACAATTGTGGGTTGAGTTACTAGTGCTAGAGCCTTGGTTGGAACAAACAATCTAGAGCCCTGGATGGCTGGAAAAGAGACTAATCTGATGATGGTTTTGGTGATTTCCGACTGTGAGGTGGAATCACTGTTTGATGGGATAACCTCTGGAAGCCCTAGATGGTTTTGGATTGATGTGTTTTACTAGATCCCACATTCATGCTTGGAATATGGCACGGGGGTGAATTGCTGAAGAGAGATTTGGCTCAGCCATTATACGATCAGGTGGAATGTGGTAGTCCCATAGCGGGTTGGCTTTTGCATCATTAATGTGAGGTTATTTCTCTTTGTTATCTCATGAGTATTATATTGGTTTATATATGGATTATATGGTTGTTGTTTCCTTGGTATTTATGTTGCTATTATGCTAGTTATGAATATGTATTATGACAGGCGTTATGTATGGCTCTCATCATATTTTTTATTGTATATGAATGAACAATGTATCTATGGCCTAATGGATGAAACTATAGGTAAAGTGATAGGGAAACAACTCCTCATAGAGAATCTCATATAAGTATGAGACGCCTATGCTCATATCTATTATTTACACCTGTAGATTACATATTCATGACATGTTTGAAGAAAATCATGTCATGGCTAGTAGGGGTCCATTCAAGGTCTTATTCAAGTAATTGCATTAGTACTATTGTTTCCATGTTATATTATTGTTCTGAAGGTGTCATTCAATTATGGGCAGTCACCTATGCTCTGGGCCTGAAAATGTGGCTTAAATCTTGGGGACACAAGCACAAAAATGAGCAAAATAGTGCCTGGACACTGGCTTGTAGGCCCGTGAGAGCGTCTAGAGGTCCCTAGACACTGGCATACCCATAGCATGACAACGTCCAGAAGGCAAGTGGTCCAAAAGCTCAGTGGGACCCAAGGACTAGTTGAAAAAAAGGTTGGATTCATTCTTGAGGATCCTAAAGCTAATGTTAAATGTTTGTATGGTGTGTTTTTGTCAGTTCCACTTCCTTAATGTGGCTTAGGAGTTCAAATCATATCATAGTGGCCTCTCTTCACATGTTTAGCCCCACTTCCTAGTTGCGTGGGTAGATGTGGAAGGAGGGTGTTATAGAGTGGTATCAGAGCATGGTTCACCCCTCGGACTAGATGGGCGGTGTGTTGGTCATGCATTCATGTCAGTTGCATATTTATTCCTTATGCTTGTAGTCCATGTGTTTGTTGCATTTGCATGGTGTTGATCATGGTTGTAGTGATGTCACCATGTGAATGTTGACGGTGTTGTTTTGGAATATGTCGTCATGAGTGTATGGTTGTATATGCATTTGTTATACATGTTGATGTCTATTTTTGTTATGCATGCTTTGTCATTATTATGGTTATGCATGTATAATAGATTAGATCTACATTGTAAGGTCATTGTATGCAATTAGGCCATCATGATGATATTGGTATGTTATGATGTTAATGTGTTGGCTAAGATACAGCAGGAGATGTAGATCATCAAAGTGAAGTTGCAACATTGGACGTCAAGGCAAGATCATGTAATCATACAGGTTTGTATGTTGGGCATGCAGTTTTGTAGGTTGAGGATTGTTATATGCATTGTGGTTATGTGCATGCCTTTTATTCTATTGATGTTATGGTTGCATACATGATAGACGCTAGTTGATTTGTGTAGTCCTATGCACATGTGTCAGATAGTCATGAATGATAGTAACTTGTGGTTGCATGCATTATTGTTGATTGTTTTATGCTAGTTGACTTGATGATTATGTTATATGTCATTGATTAATATGTTATATGTTAACTTGTAGTTAGCTTGATGATTAGGTTCTATGTTGTTGTTGAGCATGTTATATGTAACTTGTTGTTGTTATATGATAGTAACTTGATGATTAGGGTTATTACATTAATATCTTGATGTTATATGTATCATACTAAGTTGGATTGGTCTATGCAGATGGTTAGGGTTATGATGTTTAGGTATGATTCGACTTATTTGTGACATTATGTTGTGTTAATCTAGACTGACTATGCAGATGTGATTATTATGCATGAACGGAAAATGTTTATTATCTTATGATGTGAACATGTTAGTTAGTTACTCTTATGGATATCATGATGTTATTTGTGGTTGAGTTTATATGTTATAAAGATATATCGTGCTAATCTAGATTGATTTTGTAGACAAGATTGCCTCCCATGAGATACATTAAGGTATGAACTTACTTATGTCTTCTACTTTGTGCTTGACTATTTGATTATGACATCTATTTGGTGTTTGAGTGTTCGGCGTCTATTATGTCGTCTAGTTGATTTATTAAACATGGCATGTTCACAAGTTGATTGAATGTTTGATGAATTGCATAATATGAGTATGTGTTCCAATGATCTTGTTTTATGATGATTGTACTAAGACATATGTGTTGAGACAGTTTATACGTACTTGAGTGTATTAGGTAATAGTTGTAGCATTATGTCTAATGACTATGAGTTATTTATGGATTATGACATGACTTTTAGTCTTGGTAAAGGTTGATTTCAAATTGATAGATATGATTGTCTTGATATTTGGAACGTGTGGTTGACATATGTGAAGAGTTGTAAGAAACATGCTTGGTATTAGCATGACAAGGTAATAGTTGATGTTTTTATATAACTAACAGTTGGGTGATGTGGCAACACATAGTAAGCCTCAATTCCAACAAAGTAAAAAGGTAGAAGAAAGGAATTGGGAAAGAATTCATTTGGGTATGTTTGAAAACTCTAATTCCAAATGAATGAGTGCTTTGCATATAGGAATTCTTCTTAAACTTGATTTTGTCTAACATTATGTGGATATCTTCTATAGTCATGAACATATATTTGACAGGTATATCATCTAGTTTCTAGTTATGGATGGATTCGTCAAGGTAATTGGAGCCCCTTGAGAGATGGCATAGACGTGTTTAGTTACAAGAATATGTGCTTGACACAACAAGGTAATGTAACTAGTATTTTATTATGTTTATTTATGCACTGACAGTTATGCGATGGTAATATGATGCGAGGGATTGCATGGCAAAGGTACTACCATGAAATCTTGAAGAAGGCTCAGGTTGAGATTTCCCTTGGAAGCACTGGGAACCATGGGGATTGAGTCATGGTGTTTATTTTTAGCCTTGTGATTTTGGTCTTTTGTGATTTGCTTGCACTTGATTTGCAATTTTGTTGTGTCTAGTGCATGATCATGCCACTTCGTTTGTGGTGTCGTATTGTTGTCAGTTTTCCATGTTTTTCATCTTGTTTTCTTCTTAGTCTTGCCTTTATCTTTTTGAGAGTCTTGGGAATTGGTTGGGAAAAGAGGAAAGTTAATGGACATCGAGAGAAGCTGAATGAAACCCAAAAAGTAATGTGAGACATAGACAAAGTATGGTGCATGTGTAAGGGAAATTGAATGTAAGATTATGACATTTAGTTGGACTAGTTGGATCCATTTATGTAAATGGACAATGATGAGACAATCATGTGAAAGGTAATCAAGAAAGGTGAAGTAAATGGATTTGAGGCATCAAATTCCTTAGCTATGTTGGGAGCGATTGTTCTCAATGTAGTGCATGGTGTGCATGGATAAAGGGGGTTCTCTTCACCTCGACCTTATGATATCTAGTAATTATGTTGGGATCGTGAATCTGTTGATGTCTATATGTGTATACATGTATGTCATGTCTGACAAGGTCATCATGGATCATGATTATTTTATGCTAATGTTTATAGATACATATGTATGTATGTATGTATGTCATTGACTGACTAGATCATTATTATTTCATGTTGATGTTTATATGTATGTATGTGTATGTATGCATATCATTATCTAAAATGATCATGATTTTTTATGTATATGTATGTATGTATCCATGTATCTATGTCACTATCCGACATGGTCACCAGGGATCATTCTTGTGGAAGAATGATTTCTTATGTAGGTGAATGGCATGAAGAGGTTCATGGTCTTATAAGGAATCAATTGAGAGGAGTAGACCTGACAAATCTATGAGTTCAGTATCTGGTATTTATGAGTTGATATTATTTGATTATATTATGTATATGCTATGAGTAGGCTATATCGAGGGATACATCAATGGAATGAAAGCAATGTGATCTACAGCATGATGGGACAAGCATGGATAAGACACTAGAAGAAAGGTTGCTTTATAAAGACAGTGTGGTTTGGATGTACGATGTTATTCTTGTGCATATTTTGTACATGTTTGCATCTGTGATGTTTTGCGCATGAGATGTGGTGTATATATAGTGTGTGTACATGTTTTTTATGCAATGTTATGTATAGAGAGGTATAGTATAGATAGTGTGTTGTGAATGTTGCATATGCAGTGTTGGGTATAGATGGTGCTATGTACATGTTGGATATGCAGTGTTGTGTACATATATTATTGTGTGCATGATGGATATGCAATGTTGTGTGCATATGGTGTTGTGCGCATGTTGGATATCTAGTGTTGTGTACATAGGGTGTTATGTACATATGGTGTTGTGTTCATGTTGTACATATGGTGCTATGTATCATGTACATGTTGTACATGTGGTGTTGTGTGCATGTGGTGTTGTGTCCATGTTGTGCATGTGATGTTTTGTACATGTCATGCATGTGGTACTGTGTCCATGTTGTGCATGTGATGTTTTGTACATGTCATGCATGTGGTACTGTGTACATGTGGTATTTTGTACACATTGTACAGGTGGTACAATGTACATGTTCCATTGTGTACACGTTGTGCAGGTGGTGTTGTGTACATGTGATGTTGTGCACACATTGTGCAAGTGGTGCTTTATACATGCGGTACTATGTATGTGTTGTACATGTGGTACTGGTGTGCATGCGCTATTATGTCATGTCATACATGTTGTATTGTGTACATGCGGTACTATGTATGTGCATTATGTGGCGTTTTAGATCAAGTATAAATGGATGTACTGTGTTGTATGCCAGGTGTAGGTACATGTATTGTGTGGCATTGTACATCGAGTATAGATGTATGTATTGTGTTGTACATTGGGTGTAGGTGTATGTATGTGTTGTGTTGTAAACTGGGTGTAGGTGTATGTGTGGCATGTTAGGTGTAGGTGCATGTATTGCATGGTGTTTTATGTCATGTGTTGTTGTATGTGTGATTTACACTATGTGTATGTATACATGGTTGAGGAGAAGGTGTGTGTTTGTCAGGTGTGGCAATCAATTCGGAGTGCGTATAGAATAAGGACAAAGGTAGAAGCTAAGGATTGATTAAAGGATAAGTATCAATATTTTACTTCTATTTTATTATGCATGTGATTTATGATTCTGGGCTATGATAATTACATGTGATCTATGATTCTAGTTTATGATGGTTACATGTGATTTATGATTTTAATCTATGATGGTTGTGTTTTGAGCTAACCTAATGTGATATGTTTATACATGATGATTTGGTCAAATATGCTATTTTGAATTGTTGTGACAGGAAGTAAACAGAATTATAAGTATACCTTATTAACGGGTCACCAATGAGGTGTGATTTGAATTTATTTGAATTTATTTTAAATATAATGGAAATTATGTGCTTGGTACAGGAATGCATGAACATGCCTGGTTGGGTGGATGAAAATGACTGCAAGAATTTGCAACAACAAAAGGAATTAGAAAATGTAGCAATATGCTCGTAGAGCACTTCAAAAGCAAGGCCATTATGGGACATTGGTACCCAATAATGTCCATTGATTTCCATGAGCATGCTATGACTAGTATGATGGTTTTAAGGCAGGGATATGCCTTGGTTTTTGTATCTTCTGATGCAAGGAAGCCTTGCCAAGGGATGGACTACCCGAGATGGGGCTAACAATGGAACTCGGAAGATGAGTGATTGCACATGAAGTGGGTGATTAGGTTTCCCGAGGGACTATGTATAAAAGAAGGGAAGGTTGGGGATATATTTGTTTTGGTCATTAGCATTACCAGATGGAATTAAATGCACATTGGGAGTGCACCCTAGAACAATGAGTCGGTAACTGTTCGCTGAGAGGAAAAGTGGTTCTGGATTATAGCATTGGTCATTGGATGCAAATTTGAATTTGTAGTGGATTCTTGACTTCTTGGGAAGGAGGTGAATCCTGGTGTTATTTTGAGGGTGGAGGTGTGAGCTTCTGGATTCCCTTGTTGTGGATGCAGGCACCGTATCCTTTTATTTTTTAGTTGAGAAAATGTGCATATTTTTATATGTGTGTATTAGTGTAAATACTATATCGAGCTAGATTTATAAATCTCCATAGACAGTATGGTTATTTTCTTGTTGAAGAAAATGTGTATAAGTATATGTGGATTTTAAATACCGTAATGAGTTGTGTTTTAAAGCTCTAGTAAGCGGTATGTTTGTCATATTTTAGCATATGGTCATTATAAATAATGCAATGAGCTATGTTATAAAGCACCATGGGCATTGTTTTTTGTTTCAACAATCTTATTGGTTATAGGTGTCATTGAACACTGAGGACGGTTTTCCCCCAAGGAGGAGTGTTCTGTAACAACCCTATTTAAAAATCCATGTAAAAATATATAAGGCCACGGTTAGTGGGACACATATTCCAAGATGAATGGTGGGTAAGACATCCTAGTGGGTTTTAATTTAGTTTATTATTTCTAAAGGAAATGGGTAAGGCTTTGGAAAGGAAAAATGGAATTTTTGGCACATGTATTGATGAAAATAATGGAAATTAGGAGAAAATAGAAGCCTCATTAATAATTGGGCCTCTTAGAATCAATGGGAAGGCTTGATTAGTGTAATCTTGGTCAGTTTAGTTTTGGTGGATCTCTCTTCTATTCTCTATCGTTCGGCAAGGAGGATTGCCTGGATTAACAGTGGATTTACCTAGATTTGCCATTTCTTGGTAAACCATGGTGTTGTGGGATCATTTTCCTTGTATTCTAGTTGGCTCTTATGTTTCTTTTAGCTTGGGTTGATTTACTGGTCCTGGAGCCTTGGTTGGAAAAATGCTCTGGAGCCCGACAACAATTGTGGGTTGAATTACTAGTCCTAGAGCCTTGGTTGGGTAAATCATCTAGAGCCTGATGACCGTTGTGGGTTGAGTTGCTAGTCCTGGAGCCTAGGTTGGAAAAAATGCTCTGGAGCCCTGGATGGTTGGGATAAAGGTTGATCTGATGATGGTTTTGGTGATGTCTGACTGTGAGGTGGAATCATTGTTTGATGGGTTGAGGTGGATGGCCTCTAGAATCCCTAGATGGTTTTGGATTGATGTGTTTTATGAGATCCCACATTCATGCTTGGAATATGGCACGAGCATGAACGAATGAAGATATATTTGGCTCAGCCATTATATGGTCGGGCGGCACGTGGTAGTCCCATACCAGGTTGGATTTTGCATCATTAATATGAGGTTATGTTTCCTTGTTAACTCATCAGTGTTATACTGGTTTATATGTGGATATGGTTGTTGTTTCCATGGTATTTATATTGTTATTATGTTTGTTATGAATGTGTATTATGACCGTAGCTATGTATGGCTCTCATCATGCTTTTACTTGTATATGAATGAACAATGTATCTATGGCCTAGTGGATGAAACTGCAGGTAAAGTGATATGGAAACAATGCCTCATAGTGAATCTCAGATAATTATGAGACCCCTATGCTTAGATCTGTTACTTACACT
This sequence comes from Pinus taeda, assembly GCA_000404065.3. Classification (NCBI taxonomy): domain Eukaryota; kingdom Viridiplantae; phylum Streptophyta; class Pinopsida; order Pinales; family Pinaceae; genus Pinus; species Pinus taeda. Next base: position 65,236 of record APFE031655108.1, read on the forward strand.
TGTATATTACATATCCATGACATGCTTAACAAAATTATTGTCATGGATAGTATGGGTCTAGTCAAGGTGTTATTCAAGTAATTGCATTAGTATTGTTGTTTCCATGTTATCTTAGTGTTCTGAAGGTGTCATTTAATTCTGGGCAATGACCTAGGCTCTGGGCCTGAAAATGTGGCTTGAATCCCAGGGATGCAAGCACAAAACTGAGAAACATAGTCACTGGACACTGGCTTGCAGGCTTGTGAGTGTGCCCAGAGGTCCCTAGATGCTAACATGCCCATAGCATGAGAACGTCCAAAGTTCAAGTGGTCCAAAAGCTTAGTGGGACCTAGAGGATGTTTAGAAGAAAGGTTGGATTGGTTCCTAAGGGTCCTAATGCTAATGGTGAATGCATGTAGGGTGTGTTTCTATTGGTTCCACTTCCTTAATGTGACTTAGGAGGTTTAATCATATCATAGTGGCCTCTCGCCACATGTTTACCCTGGCTAGCCAGTTGCATGGGTATATGTGGGAGGAGGGTGTTACATGGAAACTCAATTCAAAATTGGAAGGGGTTTAAAAAGTTATTCCTTGAAAATTTCACTGATGAAAAAACCCCAACCATGTTTTTAAAGGAGTTCAGGAATCTAAAGATCGAGTAGAAAGAAAAGGTTAAATATTTTAATCAAAGGTTCAATAAGATATTGAACAAATTTTCCATGGATATGAAGCCTCATCATTCCATCACAATTGATTACTCGACTTGTTCCTTTCTAACAAGAATTGTGCAGTTTACAAAGAGAATTGTGAAAGAAACTTTGGCACAAAATTTTGAATAAGCCATTGTTTTGGAAAAGGACTTGCATGCAATTGGAGTCATTTTCGATGATGAATCATCTAAATACTCCAAGAAGATGGGTAAAAGGTATCAAGCCTCTTCGAACAAGGCCAAGGATACCGAGGCTACTGATCTTGAAAGCCTGACCCATACTATCAAGACTTTATCCAATGAGTTGGAAAAATTAAAACAAAGGACAAGCGAGACCACTGTCAGCAGTAAGCCCCTAAAATTCAACCTCCTAAGAAGGTTTAACAACAACAATAATCATCTTGCTAAGTCTGCACTAATATGTCGAAAGAATAGGCATGGACCAATATTCGTCTTTTCATTAAGAATATCACTCAGAAAATACATGCCCACAGTCAAATCACAATATGAATGCTTTGGTTGTGCACATTATTGACTCGGTACTTTCAGATGAGCAGACTGAGTAGACAGAAGAAAGGGGAGAATTCGATGCAGTTGAAGAGACTGCAGATGTTGGATACATAGTAAACAATTTTAGTTGTGTGTTCACTAGTGAGAAGAAAAACATTGAGGAACCACCACTAAATGAGGCCCTGGCTCAAAAGAAAAACAATTGGTACAAGTTGAGAAATCAAAGGCCTATTCTTGAATAGGAGCTAACAAGGAAAAAGTTGAAGGAACATTTGTTAAGGAAAATTACACGACCTGTCCACTCAGCTCAGAATGCTCAAGAAAAGTCTTTTAGAAAAAAGAACACTTTTTCCAATAGTAAAATAAAGTCTACCATTTTGGAAGTGTAAAAAAAAACCCACTCCTCTAGACACTATGAAAATCCTTACTGCGTTAGATTACAACATAGTGGAAGATATGAAGAAAGCTCATGCAAATATTTTAATATTTGAGCTTACAAGGATCAAAAGTCAGCGGGAACTTCTTGTCCAAGACCTTAACCAACCTTCATTAGGTTGTAATGATTCTTTTTCCCAGAAGGTGTCTGGTAAGTCGTTTGGTCCCGTAGAATCAGTTGTTAACACTATAACATTAGAAGCTAGTACACTTTTCCCTTTGTTTCTATTTACTTTTGAAATTTTTAATTACAATGTTCACAATTTTTCAATTGATTTTGGCGCATCCGTAAACATAATTCCATTATCTGTTGCTAAAAAAATTAATGCCAAATGGAATAAGACCGATTCACAGATAATTCAACTAGACAAGTTTCTTGTTCAGGCTACTGGTGAACTCGGAAACATTCTTATTCGCTTATCATCCAATCACCAAATTCACCAGTGCATAAACATAGTAATTGTGGACATCCTTGAAGCCTGTGGTGTATTTCTAAGTAGAAACTAGTCTAGAAAACTACATGGGTATTTTGCTACCAATTTGTCACATTTATGGCTTTCCTACAGGGGAAAGAATAAACAAATCCAAGTGGAATCATAACTTTAAATGAAACACACTATTACACCTTTCGAAGGGAAAAATGAGCCTGTTGCTTTCACAGACTTAATTTTTGGTAACTACTTTTTAAATATTGGCCTTAGATGCTAAATTGCATAACCATCACCCATTCCACCTAATACATAGTTGAAACTTCTTCCTTGTTCTCTCGTTGGTGCAAATGAATTATGTAATATAGATGTATATAATACTAGTAATGTTAGTATTATTAAGAATAATAATACAGGAAATAGCTTAGTAGCTAAAACTTTTGGACTCTTTATTTTGATGGTTCTAAGAGGAAGGACGAATCTAGAGCCGGTTTTGTACTTACAAACCCGCATAACAAGAAATATATACTTTCATGCCATCTATCATTTGAGTGAACTAATAATAATGAAATATATGAAGCGCTCATAATTGGATTGAAGTGCTCATATAGGTCAACACGTTGTTGTTTATTTAGATGGCATTACTGTGTTTTTAAATAAAAGGTTGTATCATGTACGTAATCTAAAGTAGATATTCAAATGGTGTCGAGTATGGGATTTCCCTTAATCCCAGGAAGAGTGTCTTTGGTGTGTCCAAGGGGACTCTACTAAGGTACATCATAGCAAAGAGTGGAATTAGGATTGATCCCTAGAGGGTCAAGGCCATCACATAGATCCCATTTCTAGTAAAAAAGAAAACCATGCAATATTTCTTAGGGGAAATTAATTTCCTTAGAAAATTCATCTCTAATTATGCATAGATAGTCAAACCTATATGGAGATAATCAAGAAAGATGCAGTATACATATGGGACAAATGGGAGAAATATGCTTTCGCTCAAATCAAACAAGATATTGTCGATGCACCTGCACTATTTGGTCCAGACTATGGAAAAGGTTTACTTCTCTATACATTTGCTTTAGATTTATCAATTGTGACTGTTTTCACTCAGAAGGACAATGAAATAAATGAATGACCTATTTCTTTTATGGGTGCTAGTCTACAAGGACGAGAATTAAACTACCCTACCATTAATAAATATGCATATGTAGTATACAAGGAAGTTAAGTATTTTAGTCCCTATTTACTCAAGCCTCATACAACTTCATTCATACCTCATCCAATAGTGAGAAAACTGATTGTATAGCAAGAGTTGGGTGAAAAAATGGCTAATTGGATGAGTTGTCTTGAAGAATATGACCTAGAATCCAAACCAGTTCATTCCATAAAATTTCATGGTATATGCAGACTAGTAATCGAAGCTAAGGATTCTCCCAAACAAGATATTTCAGGATGGGAGCAGGAGATAGAAATGTAGAATATTGATCATGTTCCTTGGTCCATATCTACAGTGCCCTAGTACATAGATCTACAACAATTTTTGGAGAATGGCACCTTTCACTCACACACATTGAATAAATAGAAAAGGGCAATTCGTTTAAATGCTCTATCATATCAATTGGTCCATGGAGTGATTTTTTGGAAGCACCACAATGGAGTTTTGCTAAGGTGCCTTGAGCCAAAAGATACAAAGAAGGTCCTTAAGGACTTACACAATGGACTGACAGGTGGCCACTCTGCGGGCGACACCAGAGCACACAAATTTATGAGAGTCGGTCATTATTGGCCCACTCATTTCAAAGATGTGCATGCATATGTACACAAGCAATCTTGTCAAAATTGTGTTGGTCATGATCGAAAGTTAGTCGCCCCACTGCTCCTAGTAGCAGTCAAAGAACCATTCCAACAATGGGGCCTTGATGTTATAAGAGATATTTTCACACACTCGTCAAAGCAGCACTAGTATATCCTTACAACTACAGATTACTTTACCTAGTGGTCAAAGACAGTTCCTCCCAAACAAGTAAATGACCATGAAGTTATTCATTTTTTTGCAATAGAACATCATAATTAGGTTTGGCATTTCTACGTCACTTTTCTTTGATAATGAAACGTACTTTTCATCATTAAGACTTTATAAATTTGCATTAGAGAATGGGACTGTTTTAAAACATGCATCTAATTATTATCCCCAAGGGGATAGTTTGGATGGATCAACAAATAGAAACCTTATTCGCATAATCAAGAAGACAATTTCCTTTAAACAGAAGAATTGGCATACTGCTTTGACTAACACACTTTGGTCCAATCATGTAACTCCAAAAACTTCCATGAAAACCTTGCCATATGTTTTGATGTACAGTAAAGAATTTATCTTTCCGTTGAACCTATATCTCCTAGCCTTGCATCTTTCCCAAGTGTCATAAGGAAAACCTTGCCTACTATTTTAGAGCAATATAGACACTTTACCCAAACTTGAGGAAGAGAGGCTCAAAGCCAAATACCAACTTGTCATACATCAAAACCATGTTAAGCATTGGTTTGATTGAAAATCTATAGGGGCAAAGACCTTTGATGTGGGTGACCTGGTTCTAAAATGGCATAAACCCCATGAATACAAAGGTAAACACACTAAGTTTTGACCATTGTGGATTGGAACATTCACAATTAAAGAGAGGCTCTAACACAATGCCTTTAAGTTGAAATATTTGGACGGGACAATTAACCCCTTCTTGTAAATGGATGAGACATTAAGAACTATTTTCAATAACATGTGTGAGTTGCACTTCCTGTATATATTGTTTTGTGTTTTCTTTCCTTTTTATGCCACTTGTGTGTTTGTTATGTAGTCATGGCATGTCATGTCTTGTTGTCGGTCATTGTACATAAATAAGACTTGTGTGTAAATTGCATGGCCCAGAGACTTTATAGTGAAATCAAAGAGAAGTGTGGCAACTGCAACGTGTGACTTTTTGTTTATTCTCCTTCTTTGTTTGGGAAAATGCCATAAGTTGAGGTAAGTCTAGATGGAAAATATGATTCATATAATAGAAGAACCTTGAGGGAACCTATTAGATCTGGGTTTATGCTAGCACTTGAACTACTTAACTTGGTATATGTCTACTTGTGTCTTAACACTTGTCCAGTCTAGTAGAGAAGTTTAAGTGGAAAATCTAAAGGGAGAAAACCTAAATTAGAGGTCTTAAAATACTTCTCTAAAGGAGAAACCTCCTTTTCTCTTAATAATTCAAGATCCCTCTTCTTCCCATTAAAAATAATAAGTGTCAATGCAAAGTTCTAGTAAATAAATAAATAAAGGGTGAAACAAGAGAACGACTTCTTGCACTGGGAGGTGAAGCAAGTGAATTCACTGGGGTAATGTCAAGGCTTGTTGGAAGTGAAGCAACGTATGTGCTCCTAAAGTGATTATATCGGGGTACTGTCTAAGCCTATTGGTAGTGGAGAAACACTATATATGAAAACTCTATACTTTGAATATTATAAACTTGTTGCACACATTACCCTTTCCTGAATTGATTTGATTCTGATACAATGTATCCTTGTGAGAGTTTAACCAACTAAAGAAAAGAGAATATGTTAAGTATGAAACTGGATCAAAAGGGGGAACTTGGGGCAATGAATATTTCCTAAAATTCTGACCCTTAGCTTAAATGTATTCCCAGACAGAGAAGTTGAAGTCCACCTAGTGTGTCCCCAAGTGTTGTTATTTCTACATCTCACTACATCTCAATTTTGGAGCCTACTTCATCATCATATAAAGTGTCGCCTTGATCGTTAAGTGTCGTTTTATGTTGTTTCACATTCATTAAGTGTTATTTAGTGATCTCAAATGTCATCACATTGATTAGAACATATCTATATGCATTTCATGGTCATAACACCTTTTGTTGTTGTAAACGACACTTTCGGGTTGCAGTCGCACGCACTTCACTGGTTATACTTGGGGAATGTGCACAAAGTGGAGTTTTGATGTATATTCATTGTTGGTCAAGTTTTTCTAAGTTTTTTCGATGAGTAAATATGTGTTGAACATGGTTTTATGTCTATAACTCATCTTGCTCAACCCTTGACCAATCATCTATACTTAGACAATTTTTGGTTCCAAACAAACCCATTAAGGCCAAGAGCACATGAGCACATTTCAAAGCCCTTATGGGAGATCCTTTGTTGTTCAAAAGTGTGTCCTGCACCCTCCTTGAGAGTTGGGTGCACTCCAAAAGCACAAATATCCTTCCTTGTTCTAAACTTCTCCCTCCAAAATGACTAAGTCTTCCTTGCACACACTCTTACGACTCGAATAAGTGCGCCCTCCTTGAGCACTCTAGTGCATCCTAAACAACCTGAAGCTTCAATCCTTTAACCTTCCCTAGTGCACCATGTGCCCTTATGAACTGCTTGAACACATCAATGCACTCTGAAGACACGAAACCCCAACCTTCAGCCTTCAAAAGTGTGTCATGTGCCCTTCCTGAGGCCTCTTGAGTGCATGAGCACAACCTGAAGGCATGAAACCTCAGCCTTCAGCCTTCGAGAGTGTGCCCTATGCCCTCCCCCTCTCCCTTGAGTGCATAATGCACTTAGGAAGCTCAAAGCCTTCCCATTTTTCCTTCATTCTTTCGATATGTCCCCTACCTTGACTGTCTTTTTCCTTTGATTGCATGTCAAAGCCTCAAAGCTCCACCTCCTTAGTCCTTTAGCCTTTCAAAGTGAACCATTTTGCCTTGAAGCTCCTTTGATTGTTTTTAGCACATCAAAAAGGCATGAACCATAAAATCTTCATAAAACATGGTAGAGTAGAAAATTTTTAGACTTATAGTTGCTCGTTATGAGTGATTATAGAAACAGGTATCCCAAGGACCTCATGGAAAGAACACACAAGGAAGATAGGGCAAAGAGGATAAATAAAGGAAGCATGAAAAGAACCAAGAACACACTTGAAACTTGATTATGGAATAACCCTAAAGAATTCAAGACTGAATACCCTTTGGAGGGTGAAATCACTATGATCATAAGATCAACAAAGATCATATATAGTGGCAACTATATTACCACTAAAGGAAGTCCATGTCATCAGTAATTGTCAGTCCTAGTCATCCAAAATAGTGACATGTCTAGTATCATCATATGATGATGTGGAAGTCAAAATGTATAATTATTGTAACTATTCTAAAAGACAAACAAGTAAAAGTCCAAGAGTCATGTGTGAGCTCAAGGTTCCTGAAGTTATAAAGGACATGTAATACCAAAAGTTATATGTAATTCCAAAATTCATTTGGAACTCCAAAGGTTGGAGAAGTCCAAAGGTCACTAGAAGTTAGAAAGTCTGGAGTCATGAGGATATGAAAGGTCACTCCTCAAGTTATAAATAGATCCTCATTTCTCATGTAAGGGACTTTTAACCTTGGCTTCTATTGGGCGCGAGATCCCCCAAGGGAAGTTTTGGGGCTTAAAGCCCACATTTTAACCAAATTTGATGTAAAGACTCTGTGTTTTGTGGGCGCAGAGAGTGTAGATTGTAAATGAGTCATAGGGTTGTTCGCCCTCATTTTTGTAATGTAATGTCAGCGTTAGAAATCTACCCATGGTCTATGTACCATGGGATTGTATAAATAGAACGAGGCTCTAAGTTGTAAATAAGTTAGAGAGAACAAAGAAATAGATGGAGAATTGAATCTTATCTAAGTGTTGAGTCGAGTCTTCGGGTTGTAAAGTAGGAGAAGGCTCTATAGCTAAGTGCGCAAAGGCCTAGTAGTCTGCTGCTAAGTGTGTAGGGCGATTTGAGTCTATAACCGTTGGAGAAGTAATAAAGAGAAGTCTCACATCATTTTTGTTTATCTTTTTCCTGTTTTATGCATTGAATGTATCATATATAAATTTCATTTCTATTGTTTATATGATGCACGAACTTATATGAATGTGTGATAAAGTGAATATAAGATAAATTATCTGTTTATGTAAAGATAACTAACTGTTATAAGAAGATAAGTAGGATATACAATATAACTTGGGGAAGTAGTGCAGATCTCTGCTAGGGCAGCATGAAATCACCTTAGCCCTTGGTGAGGGTTGTGTGAAGGTGATTATAACAGATTGCGAAGGTCTCGCAGGTCAGGACAGCACGTGAAGTGACCTCCACAAAGGTATTCACAGTTGGACTAAACCGACCCCTCAAACATCTGAAGGGTGCGGAAACTTGATTCCAACATCACCCTATACTACTTCAGGTGAGACCTCAATCTGTGCTCCATGGGTTGTTTCTGCAAGGGCCAATAGTACAGGGATTTGTTTGGCTAATTAACTGCAAACCTGGGTCAGGCCCCATCAAGCCAACAAATTGTTTCATTTCCAGGACCGGAATCTACATAGAGATGTTTGATGTCGTATCATTGGAATCCAACTAAGAAGGAAATTGAAGTTTGGTTGGACAGGGAATTCACAAGTTCGCGGTGCAGGAGAATAGTAATATATGACTATCAAAGGAAGAGTGGTTAGAATTCTACCTGTACACAGAGATCCACAAGATCTTCTTCGCATCTTTCCCTACTGAGTTGTATGAGTGGATCACGAACCTAGCAAATAGCCAAGGAAGGTGGAAGCCTGACAGTCCTATTGTGTGGACCCAAGATTTGGTGCACAGATTAGAAGCATCAGAAGATAAGATAACGTGCGTTGTTGATCACTGGCTCAATCGAATTATAGGAGGATTCATTACTGATTTTGCGGTAGATACTTCAATCAGCTATAGTGAGGCAGAGCGACGCTTCCTCAAAGGACCACAAGGTAAGTAAGTAAAGTCTCTAATACTTGGATTAAAATGTTATTGTCAGAAAATAGGGTTATGAAATTACCTTGATGTTTGGAGCTACGCGTAGTGGAAAAACCTACACAAACGAAGGTAATAAGGGACCAGAGAATAGCCCTTTGATTTCACCTCCGCGAGTGGACGAGGAAGACTCATGAAGGTCTCTCCACAAAGTGCGATCCATTTGATAAGGCAAAGGATTTCATGCATACTGCCCCCACCCACACTACCACAAGCTTCATCGCCTTCACCTCCATCTTCACCCGTACCACCTCTGCCACCACTACAAGTCAACATGCAAGCACGATAAAGTTTCTTGTGTTCAAGGGAGTAGGAAATGAGGGTCCAAACCAGTTTTGGTTCGTGATAAGAGCTGTATGGGAAGCACAGGGAGTTAAAAATGATAATATAAAGAAAGCAACACTGGTTAGCGCCCGGTAGGACCGCGCGCTGACCTGGTATATAAAGCATTCTAATGGCAATCCTAATGCAGGGATCGCGGATATCCAAACTCTACTAAATAAGGAATTTAGCAGGCCGAAGTCAGAAGTGCAGTCAATCATTGGCTTCAAAGAGATCACAATGCTACTATGCGAGACTCATTGGGAGCTAGACCAGAGGCTAAAGTGCACAATTCTCAAAGCTAATATGACTTTGATAGATGGACAACACTAAGAATGGTTTGTAGCATCGCTAACGCTGCATTTGAGGAATGCCTTGTCACAACAAAGGTTAGCGACTCAGGCAGAGGTCTTGGAGATCACGATGAGGCTACATGAGACCCCAATACAGGATCCTAACTTGGTAGTTCAACAGATCCACGCGCAGTTGAAAAACTTATGCCTTGAAATGTACAGTCTAAAATAGGATAGGACAGCTCAACTAGAAATGCGCTAAGAGGTATGGTGCATTAAATGTAACGATCAGGGTCATGATAAGGACCACTTCGTGGTGTTCACGAATTACTTCATGGGAGGAGTACCGATGTTGTTAATGTCAGAAATGCAAGAAGGACCTAGCATGGCACCTGCTTTATGGTGCATGATTTATTAAATAGGAGGAAAGCATGCTACAAACAATGGCCATTTGTTATAGAAGTACACGCAGAATTCGCAACAGTTTTTCTATAATTTTTATAGATCGGTTGGAAACGATGAGCGCACTTGTAGAAGCTATGAGCTAATGATGGATAGAAATCCCACTTATAGAGTTCAAGACGAAATGCGGCCCCTAGACCAGAATGTAGGAGTGGCACGAACTGGATTTCAGGGGTGCGGACGAGGCCGAGGTGGAGGAGGACCTAGAAGAGGTCGCGGATAACTGATATGCTACAATTGCAAAGGTTCGGAACATTATTCTCCCAATTATATGAATCCAATGCACCCATCATGTCTGTATTGTACCTTGTTTGATCATGAGATGGAGGATTCTCCTATGCTGATAGCTAGGAAATGCAACAAGGGGCACTACCACCTCCCCCGGCTCAGAACTTGCAGATGATGAGGTCTAAGCCACACAAGGAAGATCTGAATGTGAATATTGTGGTTCGAATTAGAATTACAATGGGAGATGATAAAGGCAAACAACTCAAAGATAGCACTTGGGTTCGTAAAGCTCCGACAAAGGAAGCGGAGTTTGATTTGGAGTGCGCTAAGGAAACCTTCATGGAAGATAAGAAGAGCTTTGCTAATGCCTCCAATTCAGAAACCAAAGATAGATTGGAGCCAGAAACAGACCCATCTATGCTTATGATGTTCCGGGAAACATGCATGAAGCTACTACACGACAGTAAGGTTGTAAAAGGATTACAGGAAATCATTAATAGATGTGGTGGGACCGCACCAGGGGAACCACGCGTAGTCCAAAAGATTGGGAAACACAAGACTAGGACAGGGAGAGAAATGAGGCTAACCATGTAGATTGGAGAATATGAGATGGACCATGTAATTATGGACTTAGTATCGGATGTGAACATTCTGCCGAAGAAGACATCGGAGCGCATGGGGAGGCCTACGCTACAATGGTCTCCTATTCAGTTGTGAATGGTGAACTAATAGAAGATAATACCCATGGGGTGATTACATGAAATCACGTGGACTTTGAGGGAGTGAGCACACTAACATACTTTGAGTTGATAGAGATTATTGATGACAACAGTCCCTACCCCATGCTCTTAGGAATTGATTGGGCCACTGACATGAACGAGGTGATTAATCTAAAGAAGCACAAGATGATTTTTGAGAAGAAGTCTCTGCACGTAGTTATACCCTTGGATGGGATGGTCCACACGCGCATCTATCCAAGTGGGTATATGCGTATGGTAAACAACCTGCGCGGATACACATGAACTGTGCGTTGGGAAATATGGTCAACAAGCATGTGTTGTTGGGGGGGGCATGTGTGAATGGTTCCTCAAGTTGAAATGGAAGAATGTGTAGATAACGATCGCACATAAGTTTATCCACGTGGAAGCATTTAACAAGGTGTGTGGAGCACCAAACAAGGTATATAATGTGCAACGAAGTGATTGGGACCTACACATACCATCAGTTCTATGGGCTTATATGGCGATGTGCAAGAAACTAATGGAACAGATGCCTTCTAGGCTAGCCTATGGAGTGAATGCTATAATTCTGCTAGAGTCTATCATGCCTAGTTCACGCATAGCACCACCCATGGATGTGATGAATCATGGAGCCTTGGAGGAAGGGATCGTGCAACTCGACAAAGAAGAATGCTTGGGACCTGATGAAGAGATCTAGCAAGGGAATCTTAGGCTCCAAGAACTCTTGAATGAAAGAGTTCGGTTGAGGGAGAAAAGTGCCATGGTGGAAGCAGAAGTCAAGAAGCTTGAGGAAGGAATACAGAAGGACTTTCTTGATAAGAAAACCATGGTGATAAAACAGGAGGCGCACGATTCTGTTGACAAATTTAGGAGCTACCATCAAGAGTTAATTAGTGTGATGCCTTGGATCGGGTCATATGTTACTAAAGGGATCATAGATGGTGACACGATACAGTTGATAAAATGTGTGATGCAGTTGTTAAAGTCAAATGGTGAACCCTTCCCAGGAGAAGTAAGCGATAGTCGGTTGAAGTCGTATACCAGTGGGAAGCACAATATTAGCACCCCAGGCAGTTGAAAGGAGGTGCAGGACCATAAAATACCCTGCCCGAGAGTCGTGCTATGTCAAGGCCGCGCGCAAGATCGAAGTGTCACAAGGTCCGCGACAACAGAAGGGTAGCTGCACTGTCGTGCAGGCCGGCTGGAAAGTGACCATTATAGTCACTATTCATGATTTAATGCTTGGTTTGAGACCAAATGGAGTAGGTAGCAGGCATTTAAGGCAGGATTTATGGGCTAGATTTGGGAAAATGTGCTGCCAAGGGAGCATTAATCAACCAGATTTTGGGGGACAGTCGAATTCAAATTCAAAAGGCACTATAAATTGCAAATGGTTGCCCAGCAAACAACACTTGGCCATTTTAGAATTTAGCTATTACGTGCCTAGAGATCTATGAACCAAGATCTGTTTGATTTTTTGAAGTCGAAGACGTTGTTTGAGCACTTACCTGAGTCGCTGAGATATTTGTGGAACAGCAGTATGACCACACCAGAAGAAGCCATGGATATCGGCGAAATGATCGCTGAAGAGGCCGCGCATGCCATAGAAGATGCCCCTAAGAGTTTCTGGATAGTCACAGAAATCCTTAAATCAATGAGCACACCGAGACCCAAGAAAGATAAGCAGCCCATGGTTCTAGTGTGCATGTCCCCTAGAAACCCCCTTTGAACTAAACTGACTATGGAAGAAAAGGGGAAAGTGGTTAATGTGGAAATAGATGAGGAGGAGGAATACCTTGAGGAAATCTTGGTCGAAGAGAAGGAGGAAGAAGAAATGGAGGAAGAAACCTAAGGTGTGGAACCTCTAACCAGGCTGCTAGCATATGTTCCTCCATGAAAAGGGAAAGCAAGGGTACCTAAGGACCTAGATGAGAGGAAGAGCTCTCTGTAGACTTCGCTACTACCTAATGATATCATTTTTGAAGGAGTGCACCTGGGACGGGTGCTGAGTCTAAAGTTTGAAGACTAGGATCTCGTGGACCACAAGAAATTCCCACACTTGCCAACCTCACAGCTCATGAGGCTGAAGAAAAACACTGCAGCGGGAGTCATAGAGTTGGATTTGCATAAATGGTTGTGCAGAGTCGAGAAAGCAGGGTTGTTAAACATGCTCTGGGTGCGGCATTACCATCGTGCCCCAGTAACTATATTTGTCATCAAATAGCTACTCTACTTGGTGCATGATGGGTGTTTGTGGCTGGAGGAGCCCATCCCCATCACGGACCACCTGATTCATAGAATTACCCATTGGATATTTCGAAGGGTAAGAGTAATGACCTGGGCATCGCGAAGGCCATGAAGGAAAAATTCAAGCTGGAGAAAAAGAAGAGAGGGTACACGATCTCCAGTATCAACAACAAGGTAGTCAAAGTTTCCACCCAAATACTAGCTGGCAAGGTTATGCAGAAGTTCCGCGTGGATGAGGTGCCCACGCCGATGATAGCACTTGTTGCGCAATGCACAGAGAGGGTCCAATTTAACTGGTCTACATACTTGTGCAAAGAGTTCCCAGAGAATTTTTGCGAGGCACAAGAATAGGGGAAGACCTTCCACTATGCATGGCTTTTACTGTCCATAGTGTTGGTGGCTTGGGAATTGCCTGAGGACAACCAGTTCCCCACAATTGCACGGGATCTTCCGGAGGAAGCGAAGTACGCTTCGCTGTGGGCCACTAAATATGTGCAAAGGATTCGAGACAGTAATACATTCTGGGTGATCATGGAGATGAACATCAAAATGGGGATTAACCGCAAGCCATAGTTATCACCCACTGTGTACAATAGCCTACAAAGCTTCGTGGAGTTCAAGGAAGACTTCCATAACATGTATGTCGGGGAGCGCAAGGACCCCATGAAGAAGTGGAATGAACTCCCATACCTATCCACAGATGATGTCATATTCATCGTACTTGAGTCGTGGCCGTCAGAGTGGCGCACTCCATCCATCTGCGCGTTGGAAATGTAAAAGTCTACTGCACAATGGAAGAAGGAGGAGGCAAAACTGTGGATGGCATAGTTGGCAGAGAAAAGAAGAAAAGGGGCAACAGCAGCAAAGGCACAGGAGGCATGCGACACTGCGAAGGCAGCAGCAGCTAAGCAACAACAAGCAGTAGAAAAGGAGCGCGAAGGCCATAAGTCGCCCTTGCCTGAGGAAGAGCCCAAGAAAAAGGAAGGTGGCATGGACTTAGAACCAACATCTACATAGTTGAAGTGCTAGTGCCTGAGAGAGCATGTGGGGCTGTGAAAGAAGTTGAAATCTTTTAAGACTTCTTTCGACCTGATCACCCTCACAGAAGGAGATCTCCATTATATAGGGGAGACGATGCATGATGTCACCACGGAGACCCTCCAGTAGTATGCCAAGGAGAATTAGATTGTGTTGGGGGCCCTCCGAGCACAGATATAGGAGTTGCAAGTGCGCACTCCTCAGGCTAGTACTCTCTCGACCAACCTTGCAGTAGGAATGGCCACGATTGAGGAAATGTTGCCACATGACCAACACCATAGTGATGCCAGAGGGGGCACTAGTTACAAAGAATGAATCCGATAAGCCTACGACTAGTGTGTTGAAGGGAGTATGGATCAACATGGCTGCACTCCCTCGGGAGACATTCTATGTCCTGCAAGATGAAGTGACTACAGAGTTGTGGGCTAGGGAGGGCCATGCACTACAAGTGTTGAGCGAGTAGAAAATTAATATGGAACAACTAAGCCTGCAATGCGATGAGTTAGTGGCGCAGAATCAACAGATGGTGCAAGTGGTTGAGGAGGCCTGCTAGATGGTCCATGAGTTGGCCATCCCAGCAAAGGCACCAGTAGAGGCACGCATCCAGAGGTTAGTAATAGGGGTGCGCGAGGCGCGAGAAGAGATGGCTAAGGTTCAGTTGAAGCTGAACCTTCAGATAGCAAAACTGCAGCTGAAGGCATATCATTCAACTCCTCTAGAGGTGAGGGAACAGTGCGCCAGCACCATCACATCGGGGATGGAGGAGATCGGCAGTGCAGTGAAGGACTACACCAAAATGTTGGAAGAGCCATTCAAGGTCCTCACAAATCTGCAAGAGGACCCGAACATACAGTGCTTAGAAGTAGAGGCCTGCGCGCTGCATCAATAGTATGATGATATAAAAGGGACCACACAAATAGTGGCCCTGACACAGAGGCTCGCGTGAATGCAACAGGCCAAAGCACTTAAGGAGAAGGTCGACACAGTGCGACATAAAGAAGTGGTTTTGAAGGTGCATGTCCAACCTTGGATCAATGAGGCATTCGTCATTACAGCATTGATCAAAGCCAAGCTCGCGCAGATGTAGGGAATGCACGAATAGATGCAGGGAAGAAGTTTAGATACAGTAGCCTTTGAACAGCACGTGCAGGAGATACAACAAAAAGTTGCTCAGTGCACTGCAAATCTTGCAGCAGTTCAGGCAGAGTTGGGAGGTCTCCATGTGAAGATCTCTACACCGATAGAGTGACTTGAGGGCAAGTCACAATGTTTGTGTTGGGGGCTTGTTGAGCGCGAGACCCCCCAAGGGAAGTTTTGGGGCTTAAAGCCCACATTTTTACCAAATCTGATGTAAAGACTCTGCGTTTTGTGAGCATGGAGCGCAAAGATTGTAAATGAGTCATAGGGTTGTCCACCCTCATTTTTGTAATGTAATGTCGACTTTAGAAATTTACCCATGGTCCACGGACCATGGGATTTTATAAATAGAGTGAGGCTCTAAGTTGTAAATAAGTTAGAGAGAAGAAAGCAATAGATGGAGAATTGAGTCTTAGCTAAGTGTCGAGCTGAGTCTTCAAGTCATGGAATAGGAGAAGGCTCTGCAGCTGAGTGTGCAGGGTGAGTTGAATCTGTAACCGTTATAGAAGTAATAAAGAGAATTTTTACATCATTTATGTGTATCTTTTTCATGTTTTTTCATTGAACGTATCGGATATAAATTTCATTTCTATTGTTTATATGATGTGCGAACTTATATGAATGTGTTGATAAAGTGAATATAAGATAAAGTATATATTTACGCGAAGATAACTAACTGTTATAAGAAGATAAGTAGGATCTGCAGTATAACTTAGGGAAGTAGCACAGATCGCTGCTAGGGAAACATGAAATCACCTCAGCCCCTAGTGAGGGTTGCGCGAAGGTGATTATAACAGATCATGAAGGTCTCGCAAGTCAGGACAACACATGAAGTGACTTGTGTGAAGGTATTCACAGTTTGACTAAACCAACCCCTAAAACATCTCAAGGGTGCAGAAATTTGGTTCCAGCATCCCCCCATACTGCTTTGGGTGAGACCTCAATCTGCGCTCTGCGGGCTGTTGCCGAAAGGGCCAGTAGTATAGGGATTTATTTGGCTAATTAACTCCGAACATGGGTCAGGCCCCATCAAGCCAACAACTTCTCCCATAAGGAATAAGAGAGATAAGTTAGTACTTTTGGGGAGCAAGAAGTGGCTCCGACACTCCACTATTGGAGCGAGTGATGTTCATTGCCTCCATGCATGTTAGAACTTTTACTTAATATTTGAAGCCTGATGGCCAATACAGTTCATGCATGGATTATGCATGTTTGTAATACTATTCTGTGAATGTTTATGATTCATTTTTTCTTTCAGCAGTATTAAGGTAGTTGAACTATTTTGGTTATTTTACTGCTTATCCTACTGCAAATGTGTTGTAATGGTTGTAACGATCATTGTGTATTTGTGGACTATTCAGCTAGATGTTAGACGAAACATTCTTGTTTATGTGTCTTTATTAGGGTGGTACTATTACCTCTCTCTTAGAGGCTTGCTTTCTCTCCCCTCTGCAGTATAATAACTTTGATGGACCTGCAACCGAACATTCACTAGGCATATTTTCTTGATTTTTGAAGGCACGCATGTGATTCTCTCTCTTGCTAATAGCGAAATCCAAGGCAGATATTTAAGTAGACAACAGTTGGGTTGTATTCCAGATGGGGCTCCTATACCAAATGGTGTGAGGTCTAATTGAGACCGCATATTAGGGAGACCCCTTTGAATTTTGGTAGGTCCAACACTGTTAACAAGTCTGAAAAATAGTTTTTTAATAATATTAAAAATAAATATTAATATTTCAAAGTTAAAATGTTATAACTTACATTAGTCAACGAGAAAATCAATGTCTATAATCCTACCATTGGTAGGGACTAATAATGATTTTGTAGCAATATTTAAATTTAATTAATAAACATATAAAGACTTAATACTTACAATAAATTTTTACCATGGATGTTATTAACTTGTAAATAGACTTTGTCACAATACTAGGGCCACTACCACATGCCCAAAAACCATATCTCATTTCATAATCAAAATATTTGATAAATATTTTGTTTTAATTTTATTTTATAACATTTTTTAATTAAATCTAAAATAAAATAAAAAGTTTTTACTATCGAGATATATCTACACCCTTTACCCTCACTACTAGAGAAAACATTATGTGGATATTCCATAGAGATTAAATCAAGGTTTTAATAAAATTAAAAATTAAAATACTTTTATATATAGAAATGTGAAATGGATATAAATACCAACCTAGATCCATTTTAACTTTGGATATATCGCACACCAAGAGGGATCAAATCTCTTTTCACTCTAAAAGAGGTTTTCACCTCAAGATATTTGATCCCTCTCGACACTTAGTAGATATGGAGTTGAGATGGATCTAGGTTGGTTTAAATTTATTCTTTCATTTATAAATTGATTAATGTTTTGAAAAATAAATGGAGCACTTCAATTGTGGAGAGTTTAGAGATCAAGCTTGTGCTTCCAATAAATTCCTATCAAACCTTAAGCAAATTTGATTAAACGACAAACCCATAAAACCTGTAAAATATAGAAGAATTAAACTATGGCTATTGTGAGAAAGGATGAACATACATATATAGTGGTTTTATTTCACAACAATATATTGTCAACTCCTGAAATACGCAAATACATTAATATTCCAATGAATTCTAGTGATTTTCCACCATCAACCACTTTATTATCAAAACAATAAACAAAAATGGTAGCAAAGGAAGCAAAGGAAGCAAAAGCATGGGGGCATGCATTGTTTCTAAACTTATAAAAAAGTTCTAATGATGATGCATCTTTTGTCTCATTTTAAACAATGTCTTCACAACAATTGTTTAGCCTACGTCTTCACAATATATCATTCATGATGCAGTAGGAAACATTTTGAGGATGGAAAATTATCTTAAAGTTTAGAAACCTCGGTGAATCTTACTAGTCCTCAATATGGAAACTATAAAAATTTTAGTGATAACTTTGTAAAAATACTCAAATTTATATAGCCTCTATAAAATTTTGGTGATTTTTAAGGTGAAACAATTTTATACTATAATTTTTTGTCAAATAATATTTAGAAAAAAAAATCAAATTGACAAATTTCATTTTTGGAAAAATCATGAAAATATAGCTTACTTGTAAATATTAGGCCCGATGTAACAAGCTATCAACCTATTATTCCTAAAAGAAAAGAGTATTAATTAAAACTTTTCTACCACCACCCTCTATAAAAGATTGACATATGTATATTTCTAATCAATGGTATATAGTTTAAAACATGATATATGTAATTTTTTAATTAATGGTATAAGGTTTATATAAAATTTTAAAATGATATAGTTTTAAATTTGTAAATTGTTGTAGAAATTTTATTATGCTATGTTAAATTTTGAACATTAAAATTTATTTTAATTCTATATTACCAAGTGTCAAGAGGGATCAAATACTTCAAGGTGTAATTTTTTCTAAGAGTACAATACTTCACCGAGGGTTTGCACCTCGAGGAATATGATTTCTCTAAATATTTGGTAAATTCTAAGTTGTAGTTAAAACGAATTTAGGTCGGCTCCACTTGTACAAAGTTAACAAAAAATTTAAATAATTATCATTATGTATATGTATGTTTAATATGGTTTTGAACATTTAAAATTTACTCTTATTTCTAATATAAAAAGTATTATTAAAAGGACACTTAAAAAGTTATTTGAGAAATAAGTTGAATAGTAATAAAGTGTCACACAATGTTGAATGATAAAAAATGTAAATAGTAAGAAATAATATAATGTATATAATCAATAGCAATTATATTGCATTATAATAAATCTCAATACATCTGCTTCAAATTCTTTATACGTACACCTATTAATTTTTCTATCTATTGATATCGATCATATCAAAATGGTGGTTTAAATAGAAAATCCTTCAAAGATTTAACTCAAGATAGTGTAGTATATGCCATACCCGTGATAGTTGTCTTCAAAATTAATCCCCGTGATAGTTGTCTTCAAAATTAATCCCCGTGATTTATGAATTATTTATCCCCGAGTGAATTTCAATGGAATATATTTTTTATTATCTCTTTCAATATGTGAATGATGAGTATGAGGGAATGATCATCCTATAGAACTCGTACATAATTATCAAATCTTACTAGGACATATGTAGGTGGTTTTGGTGGTAAACTTTGATAGTTATATACAATTTGTTATAGAACTCCAAGAGCACTATTGACAAGTCTTACATTAGTCTATATGCATAACGTAAGCATCACTCTATCTCCAACTACAATAAGCTCTAAGTCTTACTCATTTCTTTGCTTCTTACTCTTGTAGTAACACTATACGTAATGGGATAATCTAGTTATATTAAACAATGATTATTATGACTTTCTACATCATAGTGTATCACAAAAAAATCTATGACATTATTAAATTACTTTTTTTGTGGAAGCATCCAAAGAGGTATTTGTACAAGCCATAAATAATTTCCAATCTTTTATAGTTGGCATTGCATCCTTAATAATAATCAACATTGCATCGTTAATAATAATCAACAAATGATGAAAATATTTTTGTTGATAGCTATGTCCATTTGTTGATACACATCATCGAGGGTCACAAGTATTGTGAATGATTTCAATAATTCCTTTAAAATGTATATATATATATATATATATATATATATATATATAAGTAGAAACTATCTCAAATATCAACCAATATATTGTTTCCCAAACAAATAGTGCATATTTTTGAGTAAATCTTGGTGAAGTCTTCAATCAATTTTTATTAATAGATTTCTTTCAATAAAATTATTTCATCTATCAAGATATATTTTACTTGTTCATATCTTCTTATAAAGTAATTAAATGTCATCTTCATAAATGAGTTATCTCTTTAGTTGGGATATGAAGCCCATAATGGACCATTGTTGCACGTGTTGAAAGTTGCAACCCCTATTGGAACTAAAAGAATTAAGGGAATATTTTAATAAAAAGACTTATTTTAAAAGGTACTTTTAATATCTCTAATCAAATATTACATTCAAGTAATTAGACCTCCTTGGATTATTGTGCACAATGGATCACTACCTATTCCACAATGTCCAAGGATAATATCATAAGTGATTCTTTGTTTAACCCCCCAAATGATGAAATGAACAAGAACTTGCATGCTTATTAGGAAGAATGAAACTCAAATTAATTTTTTTCTTTAAAAAGTTGAAATGAATTGCATGAGTGGAGCCATAATTACTAAATTGGACCAAACTTGGCTATTTAATATGGAGATTAAGAAGTTTGATTTGGTAGATAAATCTATGGTGTAATTTAGTTTGGTCAATTTATGAAATTCATAAGTTAAGTAGTAAACATTTAATTTTCATCCACACTCAAAATTTTTGTCCCATCTCCAATCCTATTGTTTTATCTTTATCCGCAAAATCAAGGTGATAAAAGTCCAAAATATTATTATTTTTAAGCTCTCTCATGAACTATTATTCCTTATGCGTTGGCCATGCCAAAGAAAGTGATTCATTTGGATCTAAATAGGGAGGTGATATCAAATATGTCCCTTGTACTTAGAAATCCCCTTCCTCAACTTTAAACACCTTTGAGATTAGCTTTTCGAATCAAATGGTAAAAGGAAAGTATTTCAATGGAGAAAAGTATTTTAATAGGTTTCGATATATTCTCAATTTTTTGGTAAATATACCAAAAGTAATAGATGTTTTTACCTTTATTATGAGTGGCTTAGAAATATAGAAAAACTCACGATTCTAGAAGTTGGGGTTGTTATTGTCGTTGTACCCATGATTTAATTAATAAGAAGTGATTTTTTGGTCGATACTTTGCAGTGCTAATATTGAGTTTATTTTTTATGTTTATAGAAGATAAAACATATTTGAAAGATTGTATTTTCAATTTTTTTTGGTATGTTTATAAATATTTATCACAAAATATTACAAACTATTTCTTATCTTTAGATTTCTTTTATTTATTCTCAATTTTTTTGGTAAATATATAAAAGTAATAGATGTTCTTACTTTTATTATGAGTGGCTTAGAAATATAAAGAAACTCACGATTCTAGATTTTATTAGAAGTTGGGGTTGTTTTTTTTTTTTCTCGGTAAAACTGGCTATTCTATTATATTATATTTACAGGAAAATATTACAAGCAGTGAAACAGTACTTCCATGGCCACCAGTGGCACTTTGGGTATCTTGGCATTGACACAAAAAGCTCCCTCGCAAGGGCAGCACCGACAAAACTACCTAAATTCCCCCAAAAACTAACTGAGGCCGAGGCCAATTCTACTTGACGTTCAACAGAGCATGACGGCCCACGCAGGGGCTCCCTTCAAAACCCGACTGTAAATTGCCATAAACTGGACAGACTGATAGTAAACAAACTGGACAGACTAATCGACAGAGACAAGACAAAATGAAAAATTGCAGGTGAACAAACATAGTGACCTTTATCATGGACCCGAGCAGAGAGAGAAAGGTAAGAGCCGGTGCGCGCGTCGGAGGTTCAGTCGTCGCCGAGACCTTTGTCGCCAAGACCATCGCCTCCGACACCTTTGTCACCAAGACCATCGCCGCCGAGACCTTCGTCGCCAGGACCTTTTTCTTCCACAATGGTGCACCAACCCAGACCCTCAGGGATTCCTTCCCACATGGCAGCCCACTTATCCCTTGTTGTGTCTTGAGGTCCCTGCTCCTGGGGATGCGAGGGGGCATGCATAATCTCCTTCCCTGAGGTGGCCACCTCAATTGGTGGTTGCAGGACTGGGCTCTCCTTGCCAATGCCCTCTATGGGTGGTTCCCCCATTCCTGGAGGCGTCCCACTGTCATTTCCTTCAGGAGCTGAAGTGAAGAGAACTGAGATATGAGCATTGATACCTTCAATGCTCTTGGAGCTACCCAGGGTGAACACAACCGAGCCAAATGCAGGAAGAGCTGGTTCTCCTTCTCTTGAGCTGCCCACCTCCGTGAATTGCCCAGTTTGGAGTGGCCGAGCCCTTGCCCGCCTGTAGCAATAACAGCAGCAGCAGTGGTGATGCTCATTCGCTGCCTGAGGGCGAGAGGTTGAGCCTCGCCTAGTTCCCCTTCTGCAAGGTTGGTGCTCCCGTAATCTCGCCATGGACATGCTTTTGTTTCCCCTGAGAGCCTGGGTTGAATTTTGAGACCAGCAACCAGACGGAATTCGCCACCACTTTCTCCCAATCGCAGCAATATCTGAGAAGCTGTAGCCTGAGGGAAGAAAGTGCGTCTTCATAACCAAATTGCCCTTGTTGCCCCCAGTTTGCCACTTACACCTGAGACCAGAACCTGAATTGGAGCCTTGGAGAGCCAGGAAGGCGGGTCGAAGTGGCAGTATAAACGCCCACCTCTGCGTCTGCACCCTCGTGGAATTCCCCTGCGTCTGAATCTCACCAAATTCACCATTACAATGGGCGTGCCTTTGCTTAGTTGTGCCTTGAAAACCCTTCTCATTCCCTCGGTGGGTGCGAACCATAAAGAAGTTGGGGTTGTTATTGTCGTTGTACCCATGATTTTTTAGTTAATTAATAAGAAGTGATTTTTTGGTCAATACTTTGCAGTACTAATATTGAGTTTATTTTTTATGTTCATAGAAGTTAAATATATTTGAAAGATTGTATCTTTCTTTTTCTTTTTTTTTTTATATTTATAAATATTTACCATAAAATATTACAAACTATTTCTTATCTCTAGATTTCTTTTATTTTAGACCATAAATCCTTGGTATATACTAATGAATTTTGGGAAAAAAAAAAAAAAAATGAAACATTTTTCTTGAATTTTTTTAATATTGAATTCAAATTCAAACCCGATAAGTGTCCTCATCCACAAAATTAATTTTACAATTATGCATCATATCATGATCCTATGTCAAAGCATCTCAAACTCATTATAATCTCTTACTTTGTAATTTATAGGATCTACAATTGATTTCTACTCATGCTTCCTATAATATCTATGCATATTTAGACCTTCTTCTTCTACTTCATATTCAAGTAAATCAACTAGAAAGAATGGATTATGATTAACATGCCAAGATTTTACCAAAATGTTTTCTAATTCCACACAATCTCATTAGATGTGTGGCCTATATCTATACAAATATCACAAATGTCATGTACAAAAGCAAATCATACAAACAAAATTATACGAACTTTTTCCTCTTTTCGAGATGGAACAAGGTTAAATTGTGGAAACAAATATATATTACTTACATTATTTAGTGGTAACCATTCACTTCTACATCAATATTTTTCGTATGACCATGATTTTGCAACATCTATCAATGCAAGGTTCTCAAATTTCAGTGATTTTGCAACATCTATCAATGCAAGGTTCTCAAATTTCAGTGATTACTTGATATGCATCAAAAAGAGAATTATTATTGTCAACATTATATCACTCAATGAGCACATGTTTAAAACCTTCATACCAACAATTCTAACCATAAATTGATGGCTACATATACAAAGAGTAAGATCTAGAAGTAAATGGAAAAGGTTCTATGCACCTTTGTCCCAATCAACAATGGTTTCATACAAAAGGCTCTTCTATGTATGTGTTGTTGGTTCATTTGGCTTTTCAATAGAAGAGACATGCACCAACAATTATTGAATGTCTCTAGTCCAATTTTATATTTTTGATACATATTTTTCAATGTAATTAATGACTAATCACTTTGAAAGAACATGTTTCCAATCTATTTATCCCTCCACGTCATTAATGTTTCACTATTATATGTATTCAATCTATTATTATTCCATCGAGTAAGCTCTAGAAGTAAATGAAAAATCTTCTATGCACCTTTGTCCTAATCAACATTGGTTTCACACAACAAACTCTTTTATGTATGTGTTGTTAGTTCATTTGAATTTTCAATAGAAGTGACATGCATCAACAATTGTTGAATTTCTCTAATCCATTTTTATATTTTTTCTACACATTTTTCTATGTATTTAAATACTGGGCACTTTAAAAGAACACATTTCCAATCTATTTATCCATCCACATCATTAACATTTCATAATTATATGTATATTAAATCTATCATTATTTCATCTATAATCATACTTTTTCCTTCATTCTCATCAAGATAAATTTTGACTCATCACAAGATCCCATGGTGCCTTATATCAAGAGATGTCATTCTTTTTCCTTCATTCAAAAGATTTATCATTGTAGGTTATGTGATATTCAACACAATTAAAGAGTTATTCATGATCCTTCTTCGAATGAGATTGAAATATTTATTGCATGTCCTTCAATCAAGGATGACCATTATTGTTGAGTCTAACATAAATATTTTTTTAGTCTTGATTATGTGGATTCACTTTATGTACACATTTATCCAGCTATTTTTTTGCAAATCTAACATGTACAATATCTTCCCAATATAAAGTGTATTTTAGATTAGTAGTGTGTTTTAACCATAGAAATCCATATGGGGATATGAAATGTTGCTATTCATAATGACAACAATATTTTTTAACATCTTGAAAATTTGTCTCAAGTACATATAATGTGCTACAACATGAGAATCATAACATACATTTTGAAGATTTCGTTTACTTTCTTACAGTAGATCTATGGGACAAGAATTGGGCATAAATTTATGCGAATATGATCACTACATATAAGTTACACTTGGTGTGAATAATATAGTGGGACACCTAATTTACTTAATCAAGTGAGATAACTATACATAATACTTACTCTAATATGCACATGTACCTCTTATTACACTTCCAAATCTCAGTAATCTTTTTGAAAGATGTGAATTTGGAAGATTTTGTAAAAAAATATTAATATCTCATTCATTTTTGTCAGTAGTTATTTCATACTCTTTTTAACAAAAAAAACTATAAAAACAATGTAAACTAGCAAATGGGAACTATACCGAGTACCCACTAAATTTTCTTTAAATTTTCTTATCTATTAAGTATGAACATTTTTTTAAAATGTTAGTGATTTTCATGTTAATTTTGAAAAGTGTTGATGTGGCGTCAACCCCTTTCTTTAGAAGGGTTATTTTTGACACTTCAAATTTTCTAATGTATTAAGTGTGGATAGTGTTTTTTAAATGTTGGTGATTTTCATGTGGACATCTACAATTTTTTTAAGGCATATTTTTGACACTTTAAAGTTTCTTATGTCTAAGTATACAAAAAAAAAAAAACAAAAACAAAAACAAACAAACAAAAATTGTTAATTACTTAACCATTTTTCAAGTTGTCTTGTTTCTCTTCATGCTTTTCGTCCTAAGATATTTGGTTTTTAAGGGTTTTTCAATTTTACTTTATTTTGTTCTCCTTTGAAATGTTTTTTTATTTAATTTTTTGCAAATTTTAAAAATAATAATAAAATTAATATATTGAGGTTAGGATTTTTTTATACTTATATATCATTAATTATTGTTTTAATACACATGTCCATGGGGTCTTGGATAGATGGTGATCTGGCACCCTGTTAAGGTACTCCTTGATGTGAAATCACAGGTTCAATTATTCGCCCTGATGGTGTTGATATATTGGACATGGTGAAGATGTAGTCCTGCCAAGTTTACAAAAAGAAATATTTCAATACACTTAAAAATTATTACTAAAAAATAATAATTTTCAAAACTCGAAAAAAAGATACACATTTTGCATATAGATATAATTTTTAAAATATGTATTTTAGGAAATTTTCGCTAAAAACGACATGTTAAATTTTATTTTTTTTGGAAAATTTGAATAAAAAAAATTGGAAAAAATAACAACTTTTATGAATTTTATATAAAAAATGATAATATTTGAAAAAAAAAATTCCAAAAAGAAATGGTTAATAAATTTTTAAGTAAAAATTAAAACATATAATTTAAAAAAAAAAATAAGAACATAACTAGGTTTTTTTTTTTTTTTTTTTTTTGAAATAACAAAAAATTAAAAACATAAACATTGGGAAAAAAGTAAAAATAAAAACAATAAAAAAAAAAAAAGACATTTAAAAAAAAAAACAAATATTTAAAAAAATTAAATATAAAATTTTTAAAAAATATGAATTATAAAAAAAATATGTCCTAAACAATTCAATAAATTAAAAAGGAAAACAAAAAGTGTAGAACATTGGGCCCCTAGCAGGGCTCAACCCGATTCCGGGAATCAGGTTGAGCCCGTCCAGTGGCCTGAGGAGCTGCCACCCTGGGTGGGTGGAGCTATGGGTTGAGCCTGCCCAGGGACCTAAGGGGCCGCAACCTTGGGTGGGTGGAGCTTCCCAATTCTATGACCTCTCAGGTCCCTGGGCGGGTTAAGCTCATTCTTAGAATCGAGTGAACCCTTCAGGTCCTTGAGCGGGCTAACCCGATTCTCTGAATTGGATTGCTCGAGGGGCCACAATTTCTTTTTCTTTTTATTTTTAATTTTTTCCGTATATTTTATAGGTTATTTTTGTTTATTTTTTTACATTTTAATGTCTGATTTTATTTTGTCTTTTTTATATATTTGATTTTTTTGTCATTTAAAAAAATATATGATATATATTTTTATTTACTTATTATTATTTTTTTTACTTCTTTTTTCATTTTTTTTTTGACATTTTAAGGTTTTTCGAAGTCATGATATTTTATTTTTTAGCCATTATTTGAAAATGTTGGAAATTTACCCTGCACACTTTTTGTTTTGAAGGAGTTTTTTGCACAAAAAAAATGGATTTCCCATTTTTTTTAAATGTTGAAAAATTTACCCCATATATATATATATATATATATATATATATATATATAATATATATATATATATATATATATATATATATATATATATATATATATATATAATGTTGAAAATTTACCCCATATATATATATATATATATAGAGAGAGAGAGAGAGAGAGAGAGAGAGAGAGAGAGAGAGAGATGCATCAACACTTTTCATTTTTGAGCTATTTTTTCATTTTTTCTTTTTGTGTGGGGGGTGGGGGGATTCGCTAGAGTTCCCATTTTGATTTTGCAATTCTCATTTGTTTGTTTACATTGTTTAAAGGAAACTTGAGCACAATGTTGTATATTAATATTAAGTAAAACTACCTAAAGTGAAGGTTTCCTTCTAAACTTGTTGTCACGATATATGAGAAAATGTTTTGAATGTTCATGAAGATGGACCATTCACATCTATGGTTGCGACCAATCTATTGAATTTGTAAATATAGTCGATCTCCATAATGTATATTTGATCACTTTATCTACTTGTATTTATTATTGAAAAGTGTATTTTAAATGTTAGAGTCAAAAGAAAATTTATTTTGAGTCAAAGTCCCATTCCGACATTTTAAAGAAGAAAAAATAAACTTTTTGAAATGTAATTTCTGGCTCCAAAATTTGTCAAGTCAGGCTCCCTCCTTGTCAAGTCAGCCTTAGCTAAAGACACACCCAATCAACCAAGACATGCTACTATATAAAGTTAGTTCAATCTACTCCACTTTAGCATTTGTATTCTTTCATAAAATACAAGTTCCGAGCAAGCAGACAAATTGAAGGATGAATTGATTCTCTCTTCTCTCTCTTGCAACTCACATATGTGGATAGGCTCTTTTCTCCGTAGTTCATAGTTTTTTTGGGTGTTTTGTTGCAGGGGGCGAAATTATGGCAACTACACCGGCCATAATTTATGGGGTGATTGGCAATTGCAGGAGGGCTGAAATTTAGGGTCAAGATAGGAAGAGCGAATTTCTAGATCATATTGGGAGGCTTGACTTGGAGGGGAAGACCAAGTTTGACCATAGGTCTAGGTGTGTCTCTCGTTAAACAAGAAAAATTTCTCTGTGGGATTGATCTTGAATTTGAGATTTCAGAAATCCCACAGTAGACATTTTTGAATGCCAACGTTTCAAGTCTATATCAAGACCCACCATCAAGAAAAAGCTTAATATAGACTCAAAATGTTGGCATTCAAAAATGCCTACTGTGAAATTTTCGGCATCTCAAATTCAATAATTTCTCTATGAAAAGGTTGTTGGGTTTTTCCCCTTGGTGGGTTTTTCTAGGGTAAATCTTGTCTTCTTTTGTTTATTGTGATCTTAATTGTTCTACTATTCTTTAAGGTTGAATTTCTGAAGTATAATTGGTGAATGATATATTGGAACAATTTAAAATAATATCTACATCAAAATTAATTATTAAAATTTCAGAAATATTTTGCTAATATCTATTACACTTAGAAAAGAAACATGGTATCAAAGCTTTGGTGAAGGAAGGAAGGAACATTGATATCACCCTTGCAAAAACCCTAGAGAGAATTTTATTGAAGTCCTCCTTTTAGATTGGAATCAATGACTTCCTCTATGAAATATGAAAAAAAATTAGAGGGGGCATCATACTTTAGAGCTTGGAAACTTAGAATAGGTCATATTCTTGCCAAGAATAAAGTTTTTAACATTGTGACATGAAAGGTTTTTGAACCAGCTGATGCAACATGGAAATAAAAGTTCAAATAGGATGACATCACTTCTATGAGTCTTATAGTGGACTCCGTTAGAGATCATTGGATTTCATACATTAAAAACATGATACTTCAAAGAAGATGTACAATGCCCTAACAAAACTCTATATTATCAAGAAAGTTGGTCAATCTATGAGTTTGAAGAATCAGCTTCAAAATTCAAGAATAGCTAATGACAACATTGTGGATTCATGATTCATGATGATTTCCCAAGTAAGCGATCAAATTCAAGAAATTGGAGAATCCATTCCCCATCAAGAACTTGTGGCCACAATACTTAATGGTCTTCCTAGGTCATGGGATGCTTTTACAGCAGGTATAAGAAGCTAGAAGGAAGCCCCTTCATTTGAACATCTTTGTACATCTTTTGCTCGAGAAGAATTAAGGTCGATGAAAATATACCATAAAGAAGAGGAAGCTCAAGCATTTGCAGCTCGTTTCAAGAACAAGGGAAAGAAGAAGTTTGGTCCTCAACACATAAGTTAGGAAAGGTATCTTCTTCCTCCCAAAGGAAGAAGGATTTATCAAAGATCCAATGTTATGGCTATCAGGAATTTAGACACTTCAAGAGATATTTTCCTAATATGGATAATAACAAGAAGAGAAAAGGAAAACATCATGCTTCTAGAGAATATGTTGAAGACAAGAACCTAAAGAAGCCTAAAGGTGACAAAGATTTCCTTTACTTTTTTCTCTAACAGGTTCCATTGCAGATGATGATGACATGCGACTGGTAGATAGTGGAGCACCAAGACACATGACGAAGAACATGGAAATATTCCTATCATGATGGAAAATAGGCTTTCCCAAAGGGTTGAGCTTGGAGACAATCATAGCAATGAAATCAATGGAGTTGGAAAAGCATCCATAGATTTGGAATCTAATAACAATGTGCATATTAGCAATGTTCTTTACATATCAAGTTTGAAAAGAGAAGGTTGTCCAAGAGCTCTAGTATAGATGATTCTATGGTTATTTGGATTTGTGATGGAAGACTATATATACTTGTAAGTCAATGAGCTCAATCACTAGGTCATGATGAGATTAATCCAAGTGAGATATGTCATAGAAGGTATGGACATATTCATTATAAAGAATTGCCTAAATTAAGTCAAATAGTTTTAGGGGTTCCTGAATTACAGATAAAGAATGACGGTGTATGTAAGGATTGTGCTCTTAGAAAGACCATCAAGAAAACATTTCCAAATTGTGATAATAGATCTTAGGAAACTTTGGATTTGATTTTTTGATGCATGTGGTTTGATGCCTGTGAAATTGCTTGGTGGTTCTTTGTACTATGTGGCATTTATTGATGACTTCTCCCATAAGACATGGATATATTTCTTTAAAGACTAAGGATGAAGCCTTTGAAAAGTTCTAGGAATTCAAAGCTGAAGTGCAAAACTTGATAGGAAAGAATATCAATATATTAAGATCTAAAAATGGGGGAGAATACACCTCAATAGAGCTTGTGTATTTCAATAAGAAATATGGGATTAAGAGGGAGTTTATTTTCCCCTAAAATCCATAATAGAATGGTGTATCAAAACAAAAGAAAAATTCCATTAAAGAATATGTCAAGGCCATGATTCATGATTTGGACTTGTCATTGTTCTAATGGGGTGATGCAACATAGATAGTTTTGTACATTCAAAATAGAAACACTCATAAAGTTATGAAAGGTGTGAATCCTGAAGAAGCATTCTCCAGAAGGAAGTTAAAGGCTGGACATATAATAATCTTTGGTTTTCTTGTCTACATCCATGTTCTTAAGCATAAGAGGAACAAGCTTGAGCCCTCAGGGTAGAAAGGAATATTTTTTGGTTATAATGAACCATCAAAGGCCTATAGAATATACATTATATAGCAGTGACGGATTGAGGTCAATCGAGATGTCGACTTCGATGAAAAATTGGTATATTAGAAGTCTAAGGAATTTTCCAAAGGAAGAGAATTTGAGTTCTATAGAGTGTCCCAGAAATCCTGAAGGGCCTTGTGATCCATTGGAATTGGTTGTTTTCCTAGAGATCTGTAAGAGACCAGTATGGCTTAGATATATTTTGGTAGAGGTAGAAGGACATGCATCTCCTAATGGCACATGCCTAGAGAAGTTAAGAAACCCAAAAGGCTTTCTAGTTATGCACCTCTCATGACTAATCTTCTTGATGCAAATCCTTCCACTTATGAAGAAGTAACTAGATAACAAGCGTGGAAGGAAGTGATGAATCAAGAGTACCAATCTATTATGAAAAATGATGTCTGGGATATTGTGACAAGGCCTAAAGGGAAGTCAATGGTGACCTCAAAATGGGTATACAATATAAAGCATGTTCCAGATGGTAGTATTTACAAATGCAATGCATGGTTTGTGGCTAAATGGTTCTCCTAGAAGGAGTGAGAATATTGTGATGATACATTTTCTCGATTTGTCAGGTACACCTCCATTAGATCAATCGTTTCTTGTTTCTTTGTTGGGATGGAACTTGCACCAGATGGATGTAAAAAATACTTTCCTAAATGACATGATTGAGGAAGAGGTGTACATAGAGTAACCTCAAGGATTTGAGGTACATGGGAAAGAATCTCATACTTTCAGGTTAAAGAATTCCTTATATGGACTCAAACAAGCTCCAAGAGTTGTGTATGCTCGCATTAACAACTATCTAATTAGACTGGGATTTATCAAGAGTAATTTCGATCCAAGCCTTTATTTTAAGGTTTTGAAGAATGCACTTATGATCTTATAGTTATATGCTGATGATTTGTTTCTAACAGGTGTCGAGCCTCTTATTATTCAATGCAAGAATCAAGTGGACTTTGAGTTTTATATGAAGCATCTTAGATTGATGCATTATTACTTGGGACATGAAGTATGGAAAAAGCTTGGAAAATTCTTCCTTGGTCAATGAAAGTATGTGATTGAGATCCTTCAGAAGTTTGGTATAATATACTATAAATCCATGATGACATCTATGGTGACTAAATTGAAGAATTTGAGAGGCTTTGACTCCATTTTGGTAGATCCATCTATGTATCGACATTTTATTAGTTCAATGATGTATTTGGTTAGCACTAGGTTGGACATATGCTTTGTTATGAAAACTTTGATTTAGTTCCAAGTAGAATCAAGACATGAGCATTGGATTGAAACAAAGCACATTCTGATATATCTTGTGCGGTACTGTGAACTTTTGTCTAAGATGTGTTGCAAACAAGGATGTACAACTTCAAGGATATATGGATGTTGATTGGGTTGGAAGTATTGATGATAGAAAGATAACATCAATAATATGCTTCATATTTGGCTCCACTATGATATCTTGGATGAGAAGGAAGCAAGAATCAATCACACTTAGCTCAAAAGAAGCAGAATATAATGCAATGAATGAAGCATGTCAAAAAGCAGTGTTGCTTTGGAAGTTGTTTGCAAGATTATTCAACCAAGAGTTAGAACTAATGGTGATACAGTGTGATAATCAAAGTCGTGTGAATTTTTCAAATAATCTCATGTTCCATGATAGGTTGAAGCGTATTAAGATAAAGTACCACTACACTCGTGACATGGTGCATAGGAGAGTAATAAGGCTCAAGTACATCTCCACTAAGAGTAGGAAGTTAATATTCTAACGAAATCGTTGCCCAAGGACAAGTTCATGTACTTCAAAGACAAGCTAGGGCTCATGGAGATTACCCATCTCATTAAGAGGGAGCGTTAATATGTCTACAACACATATGATTGTTCTCCCAACAAGGAAAATGGGTCTAAGAGGCCCATAATGCTCAAACAAGCAGTTTTGAGTGAGTTCCTTTTTGAGGAGACCCAATATGTTAATATTTCGACCCTAATCACACACCAAGAAGGGTGGACTGAGGACTTGTAGCTTGATCACATACCAGGAAGGGTGGATAAAGTTCCTTCAACATTTGAATCTGATCACACACCAAGGAAGGGTGGAGTGAGATCTTGGACCCTAATCACACACCAAGTATAGTAGGGTGAGGTCTTTTCATCATCTATACCTGATTACCAGCTAGAGAGAAGTTGACTGAGGTATTGCCCTAGATTCCTCACCAAGAAGGGTGAGTGATTTCTTGGTAGTTGAGGGTCTCAACATTCTGTCCTCGGGAGAGGCCTTGGGATTTGAGGGTCGACCACTCTGGAGGAGTGAATCCTAATATACTCATGGCATGGCCATGGGTTTGGTACTACCACAAAAGTGGCCACTAGAAGATGTTGATTATAGAATATGATGTTGGTGATGATGTATAACCTTTTCTTTAGAGAAATTTGTGAACTTGAGATAACCTATGATAATTATTATGAATACCTCACTAGTTAAGAGGGAGTGTTGAATTTGTAACTATGGATGGTATTCATAATGTATTTTTGGTCACTCAATGTACTTGTATTTATTATTGAAAAGCATATTTTAAATGCTAGAGTGAAAATAAAATTTATTTTGAGACAAAGTACCATTGCAACTTTTTTAAAAAGAAAATTTGAATTTTCAAAATGTAATTTTGTGAAAATTCAAGTAGTTATGGTTAGTATTTTTCATTGGCAAGCAAAGGAAAAAATCCAAAAAAATTAAGTTTGACCTAGTATGCCTCATGTTCTTCAAGTCGGCCCCACATTTCCTAATTATACCTACTCACACATATATAAATATGTCTTTGATTGGATTCAATTGGAGCATCATCACACAACACAATTTGATCTAGAAATTTCAAAGAGACATCACACAAGTGAATGAGGGAGGAAGCTTTTCCTGACCTGTGTTGGCTATGATCTTTGAAGATTCTTTGACCTTCATTGAATTGGGAAATTCAACATCTATTTTATTGATGTTTTGACTATCTTGGAGGGTCAAAGACTATAGACATACATTGACATTGTTTGACTAACATTTCATCCCTATTATGGCTTGTTGACTAGAATTTACTGGAGGGTTGACTGAAGTTTTTGACTAGTTATTGTCTATTTTCTAAGGCTACTTCATGACCAAATTTTAGTTGTATGTTCAACCACCTCAAGGCCAAAATTTAGCCCCTCTATGCAACCTATAATTGTTGACCAATGTTGACATTTCTCTCTCCTAGTTGAGTAGTTTTGACTGGAACATTATTGAGGTCATATTTGAATCTTGTTGGAATATTATTTGATGTAATATTGATGAACAAAATCTCTCTCTCGTAAGGAAAAAATTGGTTTGGTTTTCCCCTTGTAGGTTTTTACTGGATGTGATCCTAATTCTTAGTGTCTCTTGTCTATTGTTTACCGTTAACTATGATCGTTATATTGCTCTAGTGATAAAATGAATGGTTGAATTTTTTCATGTATAGATACTTGATGATTGGGATATAAAGTAAGTACTAGTTAAATCATTAGAAGTAGTTATCAATTGTGAAAACTACTCTAATGTTGACTGCACTAGAAAAAAGATCCATCTCAACCCCAGATTTATGAAACATCGAGAGGGATCAAGTTTCTCGAGGCGCAAAGCTCTTTTTTGAGTGCAAAATTTGATGAAAATTTTGCACCTAAAGATATTTCATCCCTTTTGAAACTTAATATATCTAGTATTAATATGGATCTACGTTAGTTATATAATATATATATTTGTCTCTATGCGTCTCTTTCTTATTCCCTCTCTCTATCTGACCTCCAAAGAGACACACACTCTCTCTCCATATCTATCTATATCTCTCTTCCTCCCTCTTCCTCTTCCTTTCTCTCTCTTCCCCTTCTTTCACTCTCTTCCCATTCTCTCTCTCTCTCTCTTTCTCTCTCTCTTCCCTCACGCTCTCCTTTCTCCCTCACTCTCTCCATCCCTCCTTTGTCACTCCCTCTCTCTTCACTTTCTCCCTCTATGTATTTCTTCTTCCCTCCCTCTCTCTCCCTCTCCAACTCCATCTCTCTCTCTCTCTCTCTCTCGCTTGATTCCCCACTCTCCCTTTCTCTCCCACCTCCCTATGTCTCTTCCCTCCAACTCTATCACTAGATCCATCCATCTCTCCTTCTTTCTCTCCCCTCCATCTCTATGTCTCAATTTCTCTCTTTTCCCCTTCTCTCCCTATCTCTCTCTTGTCCTCTTCTCTCTCTTCCCTCCTCTCCTCTCTCCCTCACTCTCTCTCCTCTCCCTTTCCACTCCCTCTCTCTCTCCATCTTTATCTATCTATGTATTTGTTCTTTCCTCCCTCTCTCTCCCCCTCCAACTTCATGTCTCTCTCCCTATCTCCTTCTCTCTCCCCCCTCCTCTCTCTCTCTTCCTTCCTCTCTATCCCTCTTTATCCCACCTTCCTCTCTCTCTCTCTCTCTCCACCCTCCATCTCTGTCACTATCTCTCTCTCTTAAATTTGATCCCATTGTATTGTGTTTAAGAAAAGTATCTAAAAAAAAAAAACTCAATTGATTGTAAAATATTAAACCTATATTTTGGATTAATCATGTCAAATAAAATACAATAACTAAAAACTTAAAAGAATCATGCAGTACCTTTCCTCTATTATTGTTATTCACTTTGCTTTCTCTCGTGGTTTGGATCCTTAGTTAAGATGGATCTATGCTAGTTTTTGATAATATTATTATATTATATATATTTACAGTTCTTTATTATAAAAGTTTCTCATTTTATTTTATTAAAAGATTGATTTAATTCTATGGGATATTTTTTAAGAGTAGTGAGGATAGAGGGAAAAAATGTTATAAAAATAATTAAAATAAAATATTTATAAAATATTTTGATTGTGAAATAAGTTATCGTTTTTGGGCATGTGGTATTAGCCCATGGTATTGTAACAAAGCCTATTTACAAGTTAATAATTTCCACCGTAAAGTGGGAGTGAATATCCATAGTTAACCATCTTGTCATATTGTTATAAAATATTTTGATTTTAAAATAAGTTATGATTTTTGGGCATGTGGTATTGATAAGCCATGGTATTGTAACAAATCCTATTCACAAGTTCATAATATGAATGGCAAAGTGGGGGTGAATATACATGGTTAAGGATCTTGTCATATTGTTATAAAATGTTTTTTTTTTTTCTACGTTAAGACTAACCTAAGTACCCACGGGGGATTTGAACCGGTGACCTATCGCAAGGATTTGAACCGGTGACCTATCGCAAGGAGTGCCTTAACAACGCACCCATTCACCGTCAATCCAAAGCCCCGTGGGCTGTTATAAAATGTTGGGATTTGAACCGGTGACCTATCGCAAGGAGTGCCTTAACAACGCACCCATTCACCGTCAATCCAAAGCCCCGTGGGCTGTTATAAAATGTTTTTATTGTGAAATAAGTTATGTTTTTTTGGGCATGTGGTATTGATAAGCCATGCTATTGGCCCATGGTATTGTACCAAAGCCTATTTAAAAGTTAATAATATACATGGTAAAGTGGGGTGAATATCCACGGTTAAGAATCTTGTCATATTGTTGTAAAATAATTTGATTGTGAAATAAGTGATGTTTTTTTAGCATGTGGTATTAATAAGCCATGGTATTGGCCCATGGTATTGTAACAAAGCCTACTTACAACTTATTAATATCCATGGTAAAGTGGGGGTGAATATCAATATTTTGATTATGAAATAAATTATGGTTTTTGGGCATGTGGTATTGATACGTCATAGTATTGGCCCATGGTATTGTAAAAAAGCATATTCACAAGTTAATAACAAAATTAAAATATAATAAATCAAATTTTATTATTTTTATTACTTTAACTTTTAATTACTAATTGAGCCAACATTTAAATGTTTACACTCATCCTGGATAATGGGGTTTATATTACTTTTAACTTTTTATTTATTACTTTTAACTTTTTATCATTAATTGAGCCAACATTTAAATGTTTACACTCATCCACAATATCACTTTAACTTTTTATTATTTTTTTAACTCATCTTATATTTAAAATTGTTTACATACTTACATTACACCTGCACATCAACCCTTACTAGAATATAGAGCACCTCTTGGTGCAATTAAAAACTTTTGGCTACAAAAGTTGGGCCTCCCTCTAATTCAAGTCATCCATGGCTAGATAAATAGCCATTTGGCCAAGACATACTACTATATAAAGGTAATTTGATCTCCTCCACTTGGGCATTTGCATTCCCTCGCACAAGGTAAGTCCTAAGCAAGAAAGCAAAGGAAAAGAAGTATGAATACGATGAATATTCAGCACAATTAAAAACTTTTGTCTCCAGAAGTTGGGTGTCCCTCGAAGTCAAGTCATCCATGGCTAAATAAACATCCATTTAGCCAAGACATATTACTATATAAAGGTAATTTAATCTCCTCCACTTGGGAATTTGCATTCCCTCACACAAGGCAAGTTCTAAGCAAGCAAGCAAAGGACAAGAATTATGAATATGATGAATAGAAGGATAATTTGACTATCTCTTCTCTCTCTTGCAAGCCGTATGTTTGGATAGGCTCTTCTCTCTTTAGTTCACAGTTTTTCTCGTATTTTGTTGCAAGGGGGCAAAATTCTGAGCAACTATAGGGGCCAGAATTTCTAGGTTGACTAGAAATTGCAAGAGGGTTGAAATTCTGGGGCAGGACAGGCTGAGTGAATTTTTGGATGATATTGGGAGGCTTAGCTTGGAGGGAATACCATGTTTGATGATAGTTCTAGGTGTGTCTCTCGTTGAACAAGAAGAATTTTTCTATTGAAAAGGTTGTTGTATTTTTCCCCTTGGTGGGTTTCCCCAAGGTAAATCTTGTCTTATTTTATGCATTGTGAACTCTATTTTTATACTATTCTTTTTGGTTTAATTTTTGAAGTATAATTGTTAAACAATATATTGTGATAATTTAAAATAATATCAACATCAAAAGTAATTATTAGAATTTCAGAAATATTGTGCTAATTTCTATTGCACTTAGAAAATCAACACAATTTACTTCACCCCTATGTAACAATGGTATAAATTCATAGAAAACAAACCCTTATTGTTTTACTCGTTCATGGGAGAAGAGTCAATACTAGGCCAATTAAGCACACTTGCTGATCTATCACTTGGGTTAATTTCCTTGAACTATTATAGCTATTCACCAAAGAACTAATAAGCTTAATCTCCCATTTTGCATTTGGAGTCCTTGCTATAAAATATGTTTGTAAGCCATCTATCATATCATTGATCCCCAATAGCTCTTCCAACTTTGTAAATTCGATGTCATTTTATATCATTGTTAAACATAATTAAGCATATATGAGACATTATTACAATTTCATGTACGTTAGCTAGTGCATTGTTATCAACTTGAACATCATCATAATATGGATCATTTTGAATATTATATAATAATGCATCTATTACTCTTTGTTGGTTGGTAGTGAAATCATAACCTGATTCTTGTCATCATTTTTTCCAAACTATAATCATTAAATATAATCCTTTAATTTGTAATGGTAATATCATGGAAATATATTGAACCTCTTGGGGAAAAATGATAGTATTCCCTCTATATTTGTGGCATCCACCTATTGAATGCATAACCTACACACTTGGAATTGTTTATCTTGTTAACATCTCTTCAACTTGTGTGAGCATTGCTAGGAATTAAGGTTGTGATCCTAGATCCATATGGTTCCAAGATGAAAATGTGTGATGATTTCCCTCTCTTTTACATCATTTACCTTGGATATACCTCTGTATTCATTAGCTAAATTCCAACATGTGAGTCTTCATTCACTTGACACATTTGAACATGAGTTAATTGATCAATCCCATCATGGAATTTTTTATGTGAAATGTTTGCATCTTCAAATGCTATTAGTATAATATCCTCTCTTTGAATCTCTTCAAGTATTCAAGTAGGATTAAAAGTTTGAATGTATTCAATTAGAATTATCTCAATATTTCTTGCATCATTTTTTGAAATAAGAGTTAGATGCTAATATTAGGTGTGTAGGTTGTAACCCTATATAGTTTTTGTTGCAAATGGATTCTTAATAAACATGGAAAACATTAAACACACACATACACATATTCATAGAGAGATTTTACCCTAAAAACCTAAACTAAAAAAACAGGAAATATTTTTCAATATATTATCACTTTACAATGATATAGTACAATATGTATATTCCATAGCACATATAAACTACAAATCCATTTACCCTAGGTTAGAATATAATTGTGATCCTTTAATTGGAATCACAAAATCTTAGGAAAAACTACCACGCACCCTAAAACTTCTCAAAGAAAAAATCATGTGCTAAAAATGGATGCAAAAACCACCCAAAAAATAATTTCAAGGGTGCTTCCACCCACCTGTGACCCCACAATGTGGGGATAATCCTGCAAATAACACAACATATACCCAATATTCTCCTACTTTTTTGCTTTTTGCCTACATGGGGTCACAAGAGTGCATGATCAACAATATAGGCAAGTAATGATCAATAGAACTTCTAAGTGGTCACATATTTTGTTAATAAATATGGAACATTCTTCAAATTTTCTATATTTACCTTCTCTACACCAGGAGAACATCTTAATGCTTATATATTTTGTTAATGAATCTACAATATTCTTCAAAGTGACTACCTTTTGTTTCTCTACATTAAGAGAACTTCTCAGTGCTCATAGATTTTGTCAATGAATATGCAACATTCTTCAAATTTTCTACCTTTTCCTATATCACTTTCTTATCCTCAATCATCTCTCTCACAAAGTGATACTCAACATCAATATGTTTTGTCTTCAATGATATGTTTTGTTCTTCGCTAGGAATATTGCACTTTAATTGTTGCAATATATCCTTACTTCTTGTGGTACCAACCAAATACCTTAATAATAATCCCTATAACCATATGGATTCCATGCTTGCATTAATAATTATTATGGATCTAGATTTTATAGCTAAGAGTGCCACTGCAAAGTGTCTCTTGCTCATCCAACTGATAAATTCTTCTCCAAATATGCTAAATTCAAGCGCACTTCTTTATCTTTTGTGATCCAAATAATCTCCATCCTTTTCCACATCAATGGGTCCATCTAACACTCTAACCAATCTTAGTATTCCTTGGTAGCACATTCCATAACTATTAATGCAACAAATCCTTGAAAGCCTTCTTTTGTTGTTATCGAATGCCTCTTCCCTAGTTTTAAAATATACCTGCTAAATGCTTTTATTGCATGTGTGATGTTTGATCTAGTATAGTCTAGTCCATACATCAAACTTACAACTAAATTGGAATTTGGAAAATGAAACATGTCCTCTTTCTCTTCCTATGTATCTACAGTTAACTTTACAACAACAAGAATAGGACCTTTACCAGTTTACATTCTTGCATGTTATTTTTCCTCGACATACTTCCTCTAATTTAACAATAGTTTCCTATTTGCATAATATCTCTTAATTACCATGCCAAAATATTAAATTTGCAATACAAAGATCCTCCATGTCAAATTTAGAGGCAGCTGAGTTTCCATTTCCTAGATTATTTCAATGTAATTTCCAACCAGAAACATATCAACCACATACAAGACCAAATAACTAAGATGATTACCAACTAATCTGAAATGCACATAGCGATCCAAATTTCTCCTTTCAAGTTGGATTCCAAGTATATAAGTATCAAATTTTTGATACCCATCCTTGGTAATTATATTAACCCATGCAGGGAATTTTTCATCCTTCATATCATCTCTTTCTTTCCCTTCACCACAAAACCTTATGGATAATTCGTGTAGATTGATTCTTCTAGATACCCATGTAGGAATGTTGTCTTTATGTTTATATTTTTGACTTCAAAATCAAAAGTAGAAACGAAAGATAAAATAAATGTAATATATGTTAACTTGGCAAAAGGAAAAAAATCTCACCAAATTCAATTCCCTCTACCTATGAATAACATTTGTTACTAACCAGGCTTTATATTCTTTACATTTCCTTCTACGGTCAACTTCTCCTTCCATTTTCTTCCAATGGCGTTTCTTCTAGATGGAAACTCCACTAGATCCAAAGCCTCACTTTTTTCCAAGGCTACTATTTCATTCACTATGGTCGTTTCCCAAAGTTTTTCATCCTCTGAATTTACTACCTCCCTAACATTTCTAGGATCATCATCCATAATAAATAAATAAATAAATAGATTGAAATCAAGTGGATTATACCTTTATCATTCCCTTCTTTTCTCATCCAATCTCATCGATACCATAGTATGTGGGTCTTCTTCTTCTTATTCATGTTCTTTTATAGAGTCTAGTTCATTACACTTTCATTCAAAATCTATATCCTTTGATTCCTTCACCATAGGTTAGACTTCTTGTTTGACAATATCTTGGATTCTCTAAATACCACATCTCAATTATACACAACTTTATTATTTTATGGGTTCCAAAGCTTATATATTTTCATACTATCTTTATATCCAATGAAGATAATTTTTTCAAATTTCAACTTTGTTATCTAGCTTACACCTATTATCCTTTAGAATGTGTGCATAAGCATCATAGCCAAATACCATGAGATATTTAAGAGAGGGTTTCTTACTAGTCTAAACCTCATGTATATTATTGTAGTCTGACACTAATGAGGGTGGTCTATTTACTAGGTAACATGTTGTATCCACTACCTGTATTCCTAACCGAACACCATTCATCATGCTTCTTTCTTTTCCCTTCAATGCCTTTTTCGTCCTTTCTATAATTTAATTCTAATAAGGAATGTATAGATTAGTATTCTACCTCATTATATTGCACATATTATAGAATTCTTTGAATTCATTCCCAAATTATTCTCTAGATCCATTATCTATCCTCAACACATTAATTTTCTTCTCTATTTGATTTCCCATAAGCACCTTAAACTCTTTAAATTTGTCAAATAATTGATATTTATTCTTGACGTAGCAAATCCATGTATTCCTCAAGAAATAATCTATAAATGAGACATAGTATAAATATTTACCCAGTGATGGAACTAATATAGGTCCAAACACA
Source organism: Pinus taeda (assembly GCA_000404065.3). Lineage (NCBI taxonomy): Eukaryota > Viridiplantae > Streptophyta > Pinopsida > Pinales > Pinaceae > Pinus > Pinus taeda. Next base: position 107,046 of record APFE031655108.1, read on the forward strand.
TCATTACACACTAGATGTAATATTCCCTCTACCCTATTAGCACTAAAGGAGAAGCTTACTCAATTTTTCTTTCTATATAATAAATTTTCAAAAAAAAACAAAATCTAAAAGGGAATTAGACACACCTTCTACCATACCATTACCATGAAGTACTCAAAGGCTTTTATCTCCACTAAGTTTGTATTTTTAATGCCACAACACAATATTTTTTCTAGAGACCATAGGAGTTTTTCTATCTGCTCCATTGTTAAGAAAATTAAATTGTTGCACTCATCAGGAAGAATCAAGGGGCTAATACTCACTCAGAATGGGGACACTTTGACTCATCAACAATTTGTGGATGATATTATGCTGCAAGGCACACCCACAGTCAAGGAAGCTAAAGCCTTCAAACAAATCATGCATGACTTTGCCATGGCTACCGGCACGAAGGTAAGCCTCGCAAAATCAAAAGTTTTCTTTTTCAATATGGATATTTCCATCCAAAGAAATCTCTCCAGAATTCTAGGATTTCAAAGAGAGAATCTTCCATCTAAATATCTGGGAATGCCTCTCACTGACAAACCTCTGAAGAAGGAAGTATGGGAGTCAATTATGGATAAACTGAAAGACAAAGTCAATAACTAGACTAGCAGATCTTTGAATTTAGCAGGAACATTAATTCAAACAAAGGTTGTTCTTCAAACCATTCCAGTTTATATGTTTTCATCCCTTCCTACCCCAAAAGGAGTTTTACAGAAAATTAGGAATATTCAAAGAAACTTTCTTTGGGGTAAAGGAGAATAGAAAAAGAAATGGGCCCTAGTAGTGTGGGAGAATCTCTACAAACCCAAAACCCATGGTGGTTTAGGTCTCCATGACTCGGACACCTTGAGCAAAGTCTTGGGAGCAAAAATTTGGTGGAGATGGCCAAAGGAAACCAACAGCCCATGGACCAAGCTATGGAAACAAAAGTATGCAATGGATTGGCAGGAACAGGACCACATTCGAATGTCAGAGCACATTAGGGGTTCTCATATTTGGAACAAGGCTTGGGAAAATAGAGCCTTAGTTCAAAATCATAGTTTTTGGGAGATAAGAAATGGGAATATTGCCTGGTTCTGGGAGGAAAACTGGAAGCAGGAACAAAATCTCAGCAGGGAAGGCCTAAATATCATCAGAGATGACACCCTCAATAAAGTTCTAAAAAGGGTATGTGACTTTTGGGATCAGTCAAGAGAGGAAAGGAAATGGAGAACCTGGAAGGTACCAGAATATAGTGTAGAGATCCCTTTGAAATCCTGGGCTAAAGTCCTGGAAGAGATCCTGGAAAAAAGGAAAATTTTAACTTCTGACTCGAATGACCCGTTAAGGTGGGGTAGAAACAATGAGGGCAACTTCAACCTCAAAGAAGCCAAAAGAATAATCATCGGATTTGATCATCCAAATATTGACAAGACGTGGTGAAACCTTTGGAGCAACCTTCACTGGATGAAGATCAAAATGTTCATATGGCTAGTTCAGCATAAAAAGATTCTAACCTGGGAAAATCTTAGGAAAAGAGGCTTTGTAGGTCCTTCAAAATGCCATTTATGTGGCCTGCAGGAGGAGACCATGGATAACATTCTAATCCTTTCTGTGTTCATCCCCTCTATATGGAACTGGTTAGCCTCCATCTTCAACCAAATAGTTAGGAAAGATGATGATATTACTGCTACTCTAAAGAATTGGAGAAAAGACTATGAGATAGTCAATGTAGCCTGGACACTGATTCCAGATTTTTTGATATGGGATGTGTGGAAAGAATGAAACAACAAGATCTTCAAGAATAAATCTGGTTCAGCTCAAGGCATCATGGCTCAGATCCTAAAACAGCTCAAAGAAACAGTCAATGTCTTTCTGAAGCATCCTCTAGAGAAATTTCCGAGTCAAAGGGACACTCACATCCTTGAAAAGTTGGGACATTCAAATCAGATGGCAAGGCTATCTAGCAACCCCCTCCCCATGGCTTCCTGAAACTCAAAATAGATGGAGCCTCAAAAGGGAACCCAAGGGACGCGGGTTTCGGGGGAGTCATTAGAGATGCAGAGGGCAATATCAAAATCATTTTTCACAGTCAATTGGGGAGGGCTACCAAAAATATGGCTGAACTCATGGCCATGGAGCAAGGCCCAAAAATCCTGAGAGACTACAATTTACATAATACTATCATAGAGGCAGACTCAAAATTAATGATTAACTCGGTCAAAAGGATAAGCACTGGAACAACACCAGACAAAGTTTCAAACCACTGGAGACTCTCGTAAGCTTTTCATCGAGTTCATTGTCATCTCAGAACTCTTAGAACTCTAAGCATTGTTCACATGCACAGAGATGCCAACAAAGCGGCAAACAAGCTAGCCAATGAAGGGGTGATTTGCGCAAGAGAAAACAAGTGTTGTTTGTGGGAGTATGCTCAGAATGGGCAACTAAGAAAGGATTGCAGCACTCTGGCACACAAAGACAAGGATCTTTATCATCACTCCAAGGGGAAACATCTAACAGATATCTAAGTGAATGGAATTCAAGGGTACTTCTAACAGGCAGCCCAAGTTTAGGATCTTGCAAGGGACTGGTGTGCAAAGGAGAAAAAACATTAAACCAAAAAGTGGTTCAAAGCTTCTCTTCAGAATCGGGTGGTTTTGCAGCAGTTACCAAGGTTACTAGAGGGCCGATTGTACCCGAAGTGGTTTTACCGAAATGTCTCTGATGCCACAAAAGGAGTTACATGTGGTGCTAGGAAGACCGTGATGGTTTTGCTGGTGGGACCACGATGTCTTTGCTACAGTGTCCCTGGTTATCCGGCGTCAACTATACCATAAGCAGATTTTCGGATATGCCTCTGATTCCACTGACCGTGTTACACATGTCTCCAGGATGTTTTGATTACTGCCCTCATCAGATGGCTAATCCTAGTGCTTTTATTTCACATGATATCCCTCTCAACCGTTGGATTTCACGAATGCAAATCAACGGCTCAGTTATGTCGTGCATGTTTCCCACCATCGAGTTGACTCGAGGGTCTCATTTTCACTTTTGAGGCTGCCCTTTGGCTTTGTTGGTTTTAATGTTTTGTGGGCCCTTAGCCGCGTTCTTGAGCATGTTGCTCAGTTCTCAAACTAAGGGTGTATGTCAAACAGTTGACATCTTGTATACCATGTATCCTCCTTGCTGCTTAATGTGAATAGAAGGTCTATTTCTTGCTTGAGCAAAAACAAATAGTGCTTCCTAAAAGCTTATACAGAGTTCCAATCAAAATTTCCCTTATTATTACCATTTCTCCTCAGACCATCTTACAGATATCCTTTTCAAACATTGTTTTTACACCTGTATTGCTCATATTGCTTACAAAAATCAATTTTTTAGCCAATAGTGGGATATGAAAAACACCAGGGAGGATAATAATCCTTCCATACATGAGCTTCAACCTCAATGTATCCCATATTATGACACTAATTTTTGAGTCACCTCCTATTAAACATCACCATCATCATATCTATCATACTCACAAAATCACTCCCTGTGAGGAGTCATATGAAAGGATGTGCCTGATTCAACTATCCATGCCACATGATCTACATGTCTACTTGAAGAATCATTCTACACAAAACCTCCTTTCATATGAAGAAGTGTTTGCTTCTATCAAAGGATCATCGTCATATTCCTTATCTTTCTCAGAAATTTTACAATCTTTCTTGTAATTTCCTTTTTCAGCATATCCTTACAAATTTGCTAGGATATTTTTATCATCCTCTAGATTTAGATCCCCCACTTAAGGACTTATTTGTATTTATATTCTAGTAATTTCCTCTTATAGATAAGGCATCTACATTCTGACTTTTCATATTTTTCCATCTCATCTCCTATGATAAAAAGAATAAGACTATTTTACCAAAACAAAAAGTTGCACTACTACCTATAGAAATAACTAAACTATCCCATGATTTTGGTAAAGAAAATAAAAAATTGATAAACTTATATTCATCTAAAATCTTAATATCAATAGATAATATTTTACTTACCATAGGATTGAAGGCATTCAAATGTTCTATCACCGATTCTACAAAATTCATCATTGGGCTATACAAATTCTTTCATGGGAATAATTTTTTCACCAAGGACTTAGACTAATATAGCACCACTAATTTGTTCCATGATTCCTTCATTGTAGCTTCTCCTGAAATATTTAGTAATATTAAATCTCAGATGAACAATTGTATTGTTCTATTTTTCGTTATGATCTAACGTGGCACAAATTTTTGTCAGCATCCCCATTGGTGTGGCATTGGGATCTGTAATAATCAATTAATCTTTCTTCACCAACAAATCTTCCATTTTGAGCTTCCACAAATCAAAACTTTTCTCATTAAATTTCTTGAACTCTCTCTTTCATTACTCATCATTTCCTTTCACCACAAGAATATATATTGTAGATCTCCAAATATAACAAGTTTTTCCATATGCCTAAGCCAAACCCCTTAGCCACGAAGGTCTCCCTTGAAGCCATACAAATTTGATACCAAATGAAGGTCTTAACCTTGTACAATTAACAATTGTAAATATTCTTAATAAAAAGGTAAAATATGCACATTTAGCACAAACACATATTAACATGAATATTTTATCTTGAAAACACAAACTGAGAAAACAAAAAATGTTTTGCATTATATTGTTACAATACGATGTATATATCTTGAGGAAACTATAAACTATCATACCATTTACCTTGGATTAGAATACAACCATAGTTCCTTAATGTGAATTACAAAACCGGGGGTTGAACCACCATGCACAACAAAACTACTCAAGGAAAAATCATTTGCCAAAAACCACCAAAAATGGATGTAAAAACTACCAAAAAATTAGTCCAGGGGTGGATAATTCCCCCAAACCTTTGTGCATGAGGTCTTTTAACTCCCCATTGATTCCCCCACTATGCTCGCCACAATTTATAAAGAGTGGAAAGAATAGTGCAAAGAATATAACACATACCCAATAAGGTGTAGATATTATATTTTTCTTCAAGTTTTGCATCTAGTACATGGTTATATTGATTGAAATTTGTTTCCTTTATCAACACGATATTTATCATTCTAAATTTTATTTTCTATATTGTTTTTGCTAATCAATTGTGATTTTCTATTCCTAAATTTTTCTGATATGTCCTTTGTCATTCAAAGTTTCTTTTCTCTATTTTTTTATGTTGTTCATTTGTCATTTCTTGTGATTTTGTTTCTTGATATGCTCTATATCATTTACAATTTTTTTCCGTGTTCTTCTTGTTGGTGACTTGTCATTTGTTATGACTTTCCTTGTTGATATGGTCTTTGTTATTTATAACTTTTATTTCTTTGTTTTTGTTGTTGGTCAATTGTCATTTGCTTTAACTATATTTTTTGACTTGCTCTTTGTTTTTCACATTTTTGTTTTCTTCAATATCCCATGTTATTCGTTAGTAATTGATTCTAACTTCTCTCTTCGTTACTTAACATATTCTCTTATTTGTCTTCTTACATCTTCAATGTGTACATCATCTATATATTCATTGCATGATTGTAATTATAACTATATATTAAAAAAAAAATCAATGCAATAAACACTAAAACCATAAATAAACATTGAAATGGACCTTTTTCTTTTGGTACATTACAATTTTCTTATTCTTATTACTACTACGATAAAATGTTAAACACACACATGGAAAACAGAGTATGAAAGATAAAACATGAGAGTACATTTTTTATTAACAAATGATATACATTTATAGTACATGGTTTGACTGTTGGGTTCCACATCCCAAGGTCTCTTGGACTTCCTTAGTCTATTCCTCTTCCACACTAAACCATAGAGGATTAGGTGTCCAACATTCCCCCCCTTAATCCGAAGGGTTATGTATGAGTCCAAGAAGAGAGCTGTAATATAAAATGTGCAAAAATGCATGGCAACACTAGGCTGAATGTGCTCTCTGAAATGTTGGTATAAAGGGCGGTAATTTAAGAATGACCACCAACACTGGAACGCTTAGTGCAGTGCGTGGAACTCTTCCAAGTCTGGCATGAAGCTCAAGTCTTCTGCTAGAGGAAGTGCTCCTGATATTTTGAAGAGGGAAACCTTCAACCGTGAAAGGGAGGTCTCACCCCGCATAAAAGGGAGAACTTCAACCTGAAAAGGGAAGTCTCAACCTGTGATGGTTTAAGGATGACCAACAACTATGGAACGCTTAATGCAATTCCTAGAACTCTTCCGAAACTGGCAAGAAGCTGAAGTCTTCTGCTAGAGGAAGTGTTCCCAATTCTATTCCTGGAACTCTTTCAAAACTGGTAAGAAGATGAAGTCTTCTGCTAGAGGAAGTGTCCCAAATTCTTTGAAGAGGCATTATCAACTGAAGGCATGCTCAGGGGCATCTTTGTCTCTGGCTACAACTCTGAAACTGGTGTGGTAAGTTGTGGCTTAGGCTCACTTGATGTGGCTTTGAAGCTTGTAGATGACCATCATTTCCCCCCCTGTCAGATACAAATTGAGATGATGAAGAAAACTCAACTGCAAGACTGTTCAATACTCTTGAAAAAGTTCTAACATGTGACTGAACTATCTTCTTGGTTGTTGATGCCCATTGCCAAGAAGCGATCCATTCAAGATGAACCTTTGTTCTTGCAGGAGGTTTGTTTCTTAAACATCTGTTTGAAGAATGACTGGTTCTATGACAGTGCTTACATGGACGAAGATCAAAACAGTGATCTTTCAGATGGCCAACTCAGTCACAGTGTTGGCATTTCACATTCTATTGTGGATGTTGTTGTTGTGGAAGAGGGGCAGAATCTGGAACAGCTGGAAATAAATTATCATGAGGAGCAAATGAAGATGAACTATCCTTAAGAAATCCAGCACTTTGAAATTGGATTGGTTTGGAGTAGTCTGGAATATGAAAGGACATGTCCTTGTCATATCCAAGACCAGTTATGTGCCTGTTGTGGACAAGATCTTCCCAAGGTCTGATGACCGACTTGGGAAGTGCAAACTGAATTTCTGCATCTACATGTGCAACTACGACTTTATTGGGCACTGGATCTAAATCAATTGTAACATTATTGTCTTGCTATTTATGGGAGTTTGTTTCATTTTTCTAAACAGAAACAAGTTCAGAATGATGACTCCATTGTTGAAATTCTGCTTGTTGTAGTTGAGATTCAAGCTGCAAAAAATCAATCTCTTCTTGTGCATATTGTACACATGTCTGAATTTTAAAGAAAGAGTCTTTGTTGATGTTGACTATGTTTTCGACACTAGAATGTATTAGTGTATTCAGTAACTCTAATACTCCATAAAGTCTTCCCATTTTATCAACAAATAAAACTCTGTTAAATACACTTATTTTAACTTATTCAAAGATATTAGAAGTTGCTCCAATTTCGATTTGTACCAGGTTTTGGCTGAATGGTGAAATCGTACAACTTTTGGAATAAGGGGATAACTTCTATATAATTTAATACTCTACGGGAACTTCAACACTGAACACAAAAACCACAATGAGTTTTAAATACAATGCCACAACTAGGGCAATAGCAATTGCAAACTTGCTTTGATCCTTCAAATACTCCTTCACTTTCTCAGCCAGTGGAAAAGAATAGTCAAGGTCAATAGCAACTGCTAATATGTTCTTGTAACCATTGATGATAGCATGTGGAACAGCTGCAATTGTGGGATAACTGATCGCTAGAGAAAGAGTTGTCACACTAAAAATACCATGTTAAAACAAAGAAGCTTTCAATAGTGAGATATATATGTTGAATTGATGAGTGTTGGATAAAGATATTGAAGAAACCAACCATCTCTAAGATGAGTAGAAGTTGATATAACATTCTATAATAACTTCCAGTACATCAATCTGTTTAATCTCAATCCAGCATTTCATTCGCTAACAACAATGTTGGTATGCACTAGGAGCAGCTAATGACAAATGTCTTTGCAATTAAAAGTTGGGAAAGTGAAAAGGAAAGAAACATATTTTTGGTGATTATGGGGGAGACATCTGTCCCAAACTGCCTCCTTAATCTTCTAAGCTTGGCCTTCACGACGATGGCTAATGAAAAATGTCTTTGCAAGAATTCATGGTCTTCCTTTTTTTTTTTAATCGATAGTGATTCAACTTATGACCAGAGGAAAAACACAACATATATAAACATAATATTATACCATTAGTTTAACATATAGGATGACAGGACCAATGCATACTTAGGAATTTAATGCACCAGTCTCTACGTCAATTCTTCAACTGATTCAAACTTTTCAATGCACCATACTGCAATGTAATGCCTCAACGTAGTAGAAATATGACCAGTATTAATGCCTTTTCAATGCTTGACGCAGAGCAATAATACACAAACAAGATGTTGTTCCCTCCATCGCATACGACCCATACACTCCAACCATTCCAAGCTCACAGCAACAAGAGTCACGACATGGTTAATATTTCCACCATATACTCAATGCACAGTGTTTTCAACGCTTCAAAAACCAGTTCTCACAGTGGAGATTCAACGCAATTCCACGTGTTTTGAATGCATAAAATCTTAACACGGCAATGTAGATCCTCGCTTCTTTTCGGCAGCTTAACGCAAAGCCCTTAGAGAAAAGTCTCAAAAATCAATAGAAAATAGGTTGATATTTTTCTATTTACTGGACTGTGTATGCACAACCAAAATATGTGTGCAATAAGATTTGACCCACAACAATTGGTTGCTCATTATGTAGCATTTGGGATGCTATATCGACCCTCTAGCCATCATAAAGATTGAACTCATTGTTTCAACAACGCACTCCATTCAATGCCCAATATTACACTTGTTTCAATGCACATATAAAATTCAATTGGAAGAGCAGTTCAGTCAAATGAAGATGAATCAACACCACTTTTTTCTTAATGTTCAATTTAATATATACCATTCCAAATATTGTATATAGCAAGAAATCTCAAAATGTTTAGTGCAAAAAAATTTTTTTTTTACCAGCAAAACTAGATTTTGAATTAAATGAGTCGATTCAGTGCTTGCTCCACAGTGTGTCACTCCTAGACAACCTTTGCGTGCATTCCTTCAAATGTATATTTCCACTCCTTAGATAGAATTTTGATGATCCAACAATCTAATTGCAGCAAAAGATGTAATGTTTGGTCTTGCGTAGATCTTTAATGGTTCCCCACAGCATATCAATGGAGCAGCAATGTAGTGTGGAGGGCCGAGTGTTGAGCAACGAGAGACAGTAAGAAATCTTCAAGTCTCCCAAAACAAGGTTGCAGGCCATACATCATCAAGAATTAGTTGTAGTAGGCTGCAAATTCGGTGCGGAGGAGAAATTTTCATTGAGTCAACTGACATCAACCATAGCTATACACATTCCTGGAAAGAATATAGCAACCTTAATATAAACTATGAAACCCATACACGCAGACTTATGAATCGGGAACTTCAGATCCCAAGTTCGATGGGAACAATGGAGCAGCCGCAGCGATATATTCCAGGAATAAATTGCTCATTCATGTAATGAGTGCGATTATGCTAGGTCTTGGTAGAGAAGAGTGGTTGCAAGCGTTTCCTTTGCCGTTTGTAGTAGGATTTGTTAAAACTGACAAGGAATTCCAGAGGAAGGAGGAAACTTCTGGAACTACGGTTACATTTGTTTTGGTTGATGGATGGGTGAAACAAAACACTTCGATGCCAAGGTATGAGGGGCATATGGACGCAGAGTGAAGGGGCATTTAAACACAAGCGTAAGAGCAGCCTTCACAAGTGTTTAAACAACGGACAGTGGTATATAACCGAACACTAAGGGAGCCATTCATTCATGTGTAGAGAAGATGGTTTATACATATGTGGAGTTTTGGTGTCTTTTCAACAACTAGGGTGAAGCCTATGCCTTTTTGTAAAGGTTGCATCTAGTAAGGAATCTTTGTATTCAAAATTTAACTCTCTTGGGGGCTTGAAGAACATTGAAGAACATTATAATACATATGGTCTAAGGCACCAAACCATGGGACTTCAAAATCGCTTCAATCCTCAACAAAATAAAACAAGTCATGCGTTCCTTTCTCAGTATCGCATTTTAACATGTGCTTAGGTAAAGCCATAATCAATCTAATTCATATTCCAATAAGGGAATCCTAGAAAAAAAGGATGTTCTTATCATGAGCATCAAATTCTATTATCAACCCATTCCCCAATGTTAATTTTCAATTTAAGTGGGCATTTAAGGGGCATCGGCTTATTTCCAAGATGATGGATTCCTTGGTTTCATTTACATGACATGATTTCTCCCATCGTTCATGCCTTAGTTACAATTCAATATCAATTATAAAATATTTCTCTAAATCACATGACCTCTTGGTGGGTTTATTCTCCAAGCAATGGATCCATTAATACATAGGTTTAATCATTTCCGCTAGTGGAACTAGATCATGGGTTCTGGTGAAGTGTTTGAGATAATCGAGAATCATCTATTTCTATAAGTTTCTCGTGGTAAGAGCCACTCTTCATTCTCTCCTCTATACAATTCAAAATATGTGTGAAGGTGTGTGTTTTACAAGTTGGGAATTTTGTTTTGAACTTTATTCTACGGATTTTGTTTCCTATCCTATGTTTTTCCTTTCCTTGTTGGATTATCCTCTTGTCGGCTCATTTAAGCCTTTGTCTTTAGTCTGGTGATTTTTTTATTCAACAACCTTTTTATGGATTATCAAGATTTATAGGAGATACGCAAGGAGTTATGGTGGCATTAAGGTTTAATAAAAGAAAATATCAAAGAATTTAGGCTCTATCTCAACAAATTCAGATAAAGGAAGTCAACTTTTTTATTTCAATTAGAGAACATAATAGGGATTTTGGTGCAACCTAGGAAATTACTAAAGGTGGTTGAAGATAATTATATGTTTCTTCAAAATCAACTAGACAAATCTTCTCATGAGCATTAGGTTGTACTTTCAAATCAAATTCTCATGGAAGACTCCACCTCTAAACCAAACATGGATCACCAATGTAGTGGATTCCCAATTTAAATTTTAAGGTGTTTGAGATTTAAATGAAGTAGTTGAGAAGCCACAACCAATAATTTTGGGTTAATTTTCATGTTTTATAAGATTCAGAATTATTTATAAGGTATATATTCTCAAACATTTTTTTGAATTTTGATATCCAAAGTTATTTTTGTCATAAACTAGCTATCATATTAGATTATAAGATTTTTACCTTGAACAAATATTTTAATGTACTCTTATTATATGCATTTACCACAAAATCTTAATTAATACAGATATCTACCAATTAACATTAAACCTGGTCATAATTAAAAAATGGAAGAGTGATTAATAATGGAAACAACTATAATATGAGATCCTCTTCTAATTTTACTTAGCTTAACACCCTTGTTATTCTCTACCTTCGGCATAGTACGAACTATAGCAATCAATAAGTGTTGACTTAGTATTAAATAACTTTGACCAACTAATACATTTCATGTTTAAAACATTGTTTTAAAGAAAATATTATGCCAAACAAACTTTTATCCAAAGCTTCCATTTGGAACTCTTATTCTCAACTAGACTGTATAATTTTCCTAAAACTTAGGATAACCAATTTCAAATTTTAATTCAATCCTAATTTAATGTTAATTTAGAGTTAGCATTACTTCAAAAATGTTTCAATCCTCTCTCACATCTTATATATGTATGGCTAGCTTGTTCATCTAGCATTTCAATTAAGTGGAATTTGGCATTAAAGACCCTCATCGTCTAACCACCTTTAGCTATATGACACCATATCCCTACCATCTGACACGACAACATATCCCTACCATTTTTCTACCTTTTAGTATCATCTAAATGGCTTTTAATGTCATACTTTTTTTTACATTGATAATTGACGCAAGCCTAAAGCTTGCAATACCCAGGAACTTCATCTCTGTTCTTATCCAAAGAATTCATTATTATATACCCAAGTCAAAACCTCAACAGTTGGAAAATTCATACAATACCATTTAATTGCGGAATCCTTCCAACATAAATCCCATACTACTCACCCATCACTTCCATTATTTGTTTCAATTCAACAACATGAGTATATAGGATCCGATAATAGTGTGAGTTCAATATTTGAATAAAAACCAATCTGCATTATAACAAAGTTCCACTTTTGAACCCAATATAAACCTCAGTCACAACTTATTATACTAGCGCTGTTCAAATTCCATTCGGTTTAAACATACCTATGTTATTAAGCGTTGTCCATCCTCCAGCTCAAACTTTGCTTTTAACACTGTCATCAAAACTCAATAAAAAGATGCGGCTCTGCTACCATTTCAATCTCACATAAAACCTTTCATCCCAAATTCAAAACTTGAAACTCTTCGGACATTCCCATAAACAATCTCAAAATATATTGGCTGGATTCAATTAAAGAGTGCACCCTTACCTTTGAAACTTCGATGAGTAACAAAACAGCTCGAAGTTTTTCATTTCAGCAACCTGCATATATGGTTTTACAACACGGATTTTTAAACAACCTCCATAAACAAAGGCGCCCATATATTAAGACTATGTCTGGCAATCATTTTCATGCTTATAGCTTATATCTTACTCATTCTAGACTGCGCCCTTCAGATTCTTCAACAATCAAATTATTCGACTCATCAGATTTATCTGTTTCAAAAGACCATTGTCATAAAACATACCTGTTTATTGAAACGTTGTCATCATGGCATAAGTTTGCATCTGAATCTCTCTGCGTTTCCTCCAAGTCAACTACAACACGCACTCTTTACAGATCATTCATTTGCGTCCAAACCTTATATCAATCATTGTCTTTGCAGATATAATGTGCTGCCAAATACCACGATTTCTTCTCGGAGAAAAACGTTTCCTCTGCTTTTGATGCAGAACAGAGACAAATAAAGTAGGAGAACCAATGGCGTAGATGCTTATTCCTTCAATCGATCTCCCATTTCAATACATCTCCAGGCTACACGTGGACTTTAGCATTCAATGCATCCATATTCAGAATTCACTCCAGTTACTCTATAACATAATTTCTTCAACACCGCCTCACAGTAGATCCTTCATTTCTTTGTAGAACGTCCGGTAAAAAAAACTTGTTTCAATTGACATGGGTAAAACAGACCTCTGCGTTAATATTAAAACAGAACTCTGTCTCGGTTTACTTTGATTAGATCATACTTCACCCGATGTATATTTAATTTTGTATTGTCTTGCAATGTAATTTCATACAGCTTTATGACTATCGTGCGCCCTTACTACTAATCAAAACAGAAAAGCAATCGATTTACTCAACACACCCAGTTTTCCTCTGGCAATTAATAACATCGATTCTTCAGTTCATGTGTAGAGTCTCAACACACATTAATTCACATGGATTTATTATTCCAACTAACCACTGTAATTTCAATGTTATATAATATCGATTTCTGCAACCATGTGCACAGCCATATCTCAAAATTTATTAAACGCAAACATGTTCATACAGAATCGAATTCAACATACTCATATGTATATAAAAACAAACATTCACAAAGAGCTTTCTATTCATGGCCAGATATGCAAATCTATGGCCCTTTTGCAAACTGCCTGAAAGCTTCCAAGGAGAAACCTTGCTCACTTCTCACACTCACTCACCCCTTCTTCATGCCTTTGAGGCTTGATGAATTTATACAATTTAAAAATGAACTAATCAAATGCTCAATCCCTTCAATTCTTAACAAACCCCTAAATCTCTCAACATCCCTAAAGGATAGATCTTTATCCCTAAAATCCTTCAACTAATTAAATTCTCTCATATCCTGTTATTAAATAAAAAGATATTTACAAAAATCCTCACCTTCTCCTATTTTATTCAAATTAATTAATAAAATATTAAAAATTATCACACCCCCTTTTAACATATTTACAAAATAAAAAAAACGCCCTTGATGCTCCTGCATCAGACTCCCCATGTAAGAAAATTCATGACCACCTGGTCATAAGTCTGGATATTTCCTCCTGGATCCCAAATTTTATTTTGTAATCTTCCTTTGCTTGTTAATTGCTTTACTACTGTTGTTATCTGTTGTTGTTCTCCAGGCTTCCATATTTTGTGCTGTAGTGCTCCACTTGCTCTGCTCTTGCAATCTTTCAGTGTCTTTCTCTTGTTGTCTTTCCTTTTCTTTCTTGTTGCTGGTCTCTTCCGGGATTCTTTCGTCATCAGTCATCTAATACTTTCAGTCTCTCGATCCAATAAATCTCCTGGCTGTTGATTTCTAGCTGTCTGCTGAGCTAAAACGGCTTGTTCAATTTTTATTTTCTCTATCTGTACTGTCACTTGCTGACTTCTTGCTTCTATGCTTGTTTCTGTTATGACTGCCATCCGATCATCCATGCCCTCTTGTCTTCTGGAACAGAAAACTTCTTCTCCCTTCATTTGACTACTAGACTGAGTCAAATATTCTTTAACCCCTGCAATAACACCTGCATTCACAAAACACTTATTAGAATAAAAATTAGAAGGCATCAGTGCCTTGTCCTCCTTTGCCAGCACTTCAGTATGATGTTCCGAATTCTCCCCCACTATCAGCACATCAGTATGTTGATTCTCTTTGCCCAAAGAATCCTCTGAAGAATTCTCAAGACTGTCAACTAGTCTTTCTTTCACATCATCTGCTTCCATGATATCTTTCTGCACTCGTTCATTGTACTGAACTCTTTCTTCTGCCATCTCCCTGTCGTACTCGGAATTTACCAACAAATATTCCAACAATGCAATTTCCCTATAGCATTGTTGAAGCATGTTACTATCACTTACAGTCCCTGCATTCATACACAACTTGTCAGTTTGAAAACTACAAGTCTCAACAACTTTAATCGTCGGTTCATATACCAGCTCTTCCAGCTGATCATCTTCTTCATTCACATGAACTTCCTCTTCAACAAAACCTGTAATCACATCACAACTGTTAGCTATAAAAACACAAGAGTTCACATTATCCAGCTGATCTGGATCTACCCAATAATTCAAGAAATCGTCAATGATCTCCTCCTCTATTTGATCAATCGAAACCTCCTCTTCCAACTCAGTTGCTCTGAGTTGCGTACACTTCAACTATACATCCATCATCTGCTCGAGCTTCTTCATCTCTTCCATTAACTGCATGTTTATCTGTCGATCTCTTTTCTATTGTAGCTTTTGCCACTTCACTTTCTTTCCCTTCAGTGGAAAGATCCATCCTCTATTCTGGTTTTCCTGCTCTTGCAGCCATTCCTCTAGTACCTGCAATTGCACTTTCATTACTGCAATCTCTCTTTCCCTGACTTCTGTAGTCATCTCATCACTGTGGCATTCCTCTAAACCTCTTCTTTGATCCTCCATGATCACTTTCTCCATGAGTTGTTCACTCACTATAACGATAGCAATCTCTTATGCTGCCACTTACCTCACCAAGCCCTCCTCACTCAGTCTTTTGGTAAGTACTGGTTCACTGCCTCTGGAACCTCTTTGAGCACTCTCCTCTGCTCACTCTCTAGGTTGTCTCTTAAACTCACCTTCTTCTTCAGGACACTGCAATTGTCCTCCTTATCCAGCCTTTAGCTGAATGTCGGGTTCAATGCCATCTTCTCTGCAACCATAAACTGCATTTACAAATTTCAAATCAGAAAAATCATCTCACCTCTTAAGATCTTGCATGATCTTTTCCTCCCTACAATCCTGTTCACTTATGTAGTTTACATATCAGATTTAAAAATCTGATCTTTCAATCATCATTCATCATACAGTCAAAAAAAACATTTCAGTTTTCAATAAAACCTTCTCATCCTCATTCAAAAAATAAACATTTTTCAATTCAACAGAGCCAAGCTCTGATACCAAAAATGACGCAAACCTAAAGCTTGCAATACCCAGGAACTTCATCTCTGTTCTTATCCAAAGAATTCATTATTATATACCCAAGTCAAAACCTCAACAGTTGGCAAATTCATACAATACCATTTAATTGCGGAATCCTTCCAACATAAATCCCATACCACTCACCCGTCACTTCCATTATTTGTTTCAATTCAACAACATGAGTATATAGGATCCGATAATAGTGTGAGTTCAATATTTGAATAAAAACCAATCTGCATTATAACAAAGTTCCACTTTTGAACCCAATATAAACCTCAGTCACAACTTATTATACCAGCGTTGTTCAAATTATATTCGGTTTAAACATACCTGTGTTATTAAGCATTGTCCATCCTCCGCTCAAACTCTGCTTTTAACATTGTCATCAAAACTCAATAAAAAGATACGGCTCTGCTACCATTTCAATCTCACATAAAACCTTTCATCCCAAATTCAAAACTTGAAACTCTTCGGACATTCCCATAAACAATCTCAAAATATATTGGCTGGATTCAATTAAAGAGTGCACCCTTACCTTTGAAACTTCGATGCTTACTCCTCATATGTCTTCCCACTAACTAAATTTCAAACAGCAAACAGCTCAAAATGTTTATTAACAAAACAGCTCGAAGTTTTTCATTTCAGCAACCTGCATATATGGTTTTACAACACAGATTTTTAAACAACCTCCATAAACAAAGGCGCCCATATATGAAGACTGTGTCTGGCAATCATTTTCATGCTTATAGCTTATATCTTACTCATTCTAGACTGCGCCCTTCAGATTCTTCAACAATCAAACTATTCGACTCATGAGATTTATCTGTTTCAAAAGACCATTGTCATAAAGCATACCTGTTTATTGAAACGATGTCATCATGGAATAAGTTTGCATATGAATGTCTCTACGTTTCCTCCAAGTCAAATACAACGCACACTCTTTACAGATCATTCATTTGTGTCCAAACCTTATATCAATCACTGTCTTTGCAGATATAATGTGCTGCCAAATACCACGATTTCTTCTCGGAGAAAAATGTTTCCTCTGGTTCTAATGCAGAACAGAGACAAATAAAGTAGGAGAGCCAATGGCGCAGATGCTTATTCCTTCAATCGATCTCCCATTTCAATACATCTCCAGGCTACACGTGGACTTTAGCATTCAACGCATCCACATTCAGAATTCACTCCAGGTACTCTATAACATAATTTCTTCAACACCTCCTCACAGTAGATCCTTCATTTCTTTGTAGAACGTCCGGTAAAAAAAACCTGTTTCAATTGACATGGGTAAAACAAACCTCTGCGTTAATATTAAAACAGAACTCTGTCTCGGTTTACTTCGATTAGATCATACTTCACCCGATGTATATTTAATTATGTATTGTCTTGCAATGTAATTTCATACAGCTTTATGACTACCATGCACCCTTACTACTAATCAAAACAGAAAAGCAATTGATTTACTCAACACACCCAGTTTTCCTCTGGAAATTAATAACATCGATTCTTTAGTTCATGTGTAGAGTCTCAACACACATTAATTCACACGGATTTATTATTCCAACTAACCACTGTAATTTCAATGTTATATAATATCGATTTCTGGAACCATGTGCAGAGCCATATCTCAAAATTTATTAAACGCAAACATGTTCATACAGAATCGAATTCAGCATACTCATATGTATATAAAAACAAACATTCACAAAGAGCTTTCTATTCATGGCCAGATATGCAAATCTATGGCCCTTTTGCAAACTACCCGAAGGCTTCCAAGGAGAACCCTTGCTCACTTCTCACACTCACTCACCCCTTCTTCATGCCTTTGAGGCTTGATGAATTTATACAATTTAAAAATGAACTAATCAAATGCTCAATCCCTTCAATTCTTAACAAACCCCTAAATCTCTCAACATCCCTAAAGGATAGATCTTTATCCCTAAAATCCTTCAACTAATTAAATTCTCTCATATCCTGTTATTAAATAAAAAGATATTTACAAAAATCCTCACCTTCTCCTATTTTATTCAAATTAATTAATAAAATATTAAAAATTATCACACCCCCTTTTAACATATTTACAAAATAAAAAAACGCCCTTGATGCTCCTGCATCAATAACTAACTTGGTATTTCAAAGGGGCAGTTGGTGATGTTATCATAGGAGCTATTGGTGTTATCAGAGGAGATGTTGCATATATTTCTAGTGGTAAAGCATGTGGATTAAATTAATACGAATCAAAATCTCTCTTGAGTACCTACTTTCCATAATGAGATTACCAAGAGTAAATAGTTGTGTAACTAGCTCTAGGCACCATCGCCCAGTACTGAGATAGATGTCTTTGAGCCATCGTTGAAAATATGGTACTGGGTAGTTCTCGTTATGGTCAATGCCATTTCTCACTTTCGAGCTAAGAGTGGTAAAGAAGGTAGCTCTCCTTCTCTCCCTTTGAGTGGTGTTATCCAGTAGCTACTTACTCTTTGGACATAAAACCCTCGAACGGGATAATTGTCCGCTTTAGAAGTGAGGGAGTTTTGCTTTCGTGTATTCATTTTAATGTAGAGATAATGTCATTTGGTCCTATCAATGGAAACGCAACAAGAAATGGGAGTTAGTTAGACCTCATGTAAATAAGGAATCAATATCGATATAACATCATTGTTATGGAATTGATTAGGACCTCACATTGATCAGGGTGGCTTGGTGAGTCATCATGAAGGATTTTTTATCCTCTTTAGTTACATCACTTAGCCATAAACGGTTTAGGCATCTAATGTACTCCCCACTTTGTCAAATGTGGAAGTTTTTTACGCTGGCCTAAACCCTGACCTCCAGTATAGCCAAACGAAAACCCAACCCACAGAGCATAGCCAGAACCTGTAGACAATGGAAACCCACCACACTCTTTACCATCTCCACACCTAATTATGGCTATGCTTAATAAAACAAAGAGAAAGCCAACTGAACCCAAAAAAGTCTTGATTCGATATGTGATCACAAAGCTACCAGAGGCATAAAAGAGCTGGGTACTAGATCAGCCTCGCAAGTAAGAATAACTACTCTTTACAACGACTAGCATATCTCCCCTTCGTAACTACCTCTGAAGTATAGATCTAAGTTTAACGTAAGCTAAATAGTCATTTACTAATCATTATGAACTAAAGAGAGAGCTTATCATTTAAAGAGCATTTGACCATCCTTCAACTAGTTCATTCAAGTGACCATCACCCCATGTACTAGTTCATTCGGTTGACCATCACCCCAAGCATGGGATGAGTTAATGAAGGTAGGATTCTCTAGTATAAGCTTGGATGTGAAAAATATCTAACCTTACCCCTAGACCATCGATAAAGGATGGAAGTAGTAGCAGCTCAGTTCCGGCACTTGGCGATCAATCTTCAAAATCGCAATACTTCCAAAGCCTTTATTCTCATGGAAAACATGATTAGCACTGAGAAATAACCACTTATGCATCAAGGAATCTATGGAGTACACTATGCATCTAGGGAAACAAGAAATAAAATATTAAGGTTTGGTTACTATCGACCTAATCTCTTTTCCAATCTCATATACAAAAGGATAACTAGGAGGAGAGAACATGGGAGTGGGAGGAGGTATGTATATGTTTTTGTATGTGATAATCGCTCATCCTCGCACCCTATAGCCCTAAAAAAAATCTTTAGTAAAGGACTTTCTATTAGATTGTATTTCTAGCCATGAGGTTCGAGCTCGACCATGAGGGAAAGGAATAGACCTACCTCCTATAAACATTTCCTTAATTAATTGCTTAGGAAGGAGAGGATGCTTAGAACTTATCTTAGACGCACCAAATGGATCAACCTACTACTCCACACACTTACCAGCCACCATAATACCTCCACTCCCCATACCCCCTATATGCCTTATTTTTGTTTTAGCTCTTATGATCATCTTGTGTCAAAATATGGTTAATCTTCCTATGGTGAATTAAGATGAATATGGTTAAATTAAGATGAATATGGGTGTCTGGATATATGGAAATACATATTGTGGAAAGAATCATTGTGTTGGATCTGATTGTGAAGATATACAAGCCTTTGGCAAGTTCTTCAATACTCTATGCAAAGTGATAACGCTTTTATAGAAGAATCTTATATAATGTATTCCAACTATATCTTTCACATCAAGAAAAAATCTAACATTGACATGACATTTCATTGTGGTTGTGCTTGGTACAAGCTCATGGAAGTTGTCACAATGCAAATATGTTGCTAAATCACCATTTGAACAACTAAAAAGAAGAGCCTTCTCTACTGTGTCCATTCCCTTTTACTAAAACACCAATGGAGCAACCAAAAAGAAGAGCCTTCTCTACTTTGTCTATTCCCTTTTCCAGAAGATATAAAAACTTTATTTCATGAGAAAAACCTTCTCTACTTTATCCATTCTCTTTCCCAAAAGATATGAAGCCTTTATTTCATTAGTATAATAATATGCGAAGATCTATGATGGTCCCAACTAATCTAATATTATTCTATCTATTTGCAAACGTTGCAGCATGTAAGATGGAATAGAAAGAGCACAAAAAAAATTGTGATAAGCTTATTTTTAACTGAAAGACTATTGTAAACTTATGTTTAACGAAGCAAAAAAACTCAAATAAAATTATTTTTGGTAAACTTATTTTTAATATTTAGTAGTGTCACTCCACGATGGTTATTTGCTTGATACAAATGTAATAAGCTTGTTAAAAAACTGGTTGACAAATGTTGTTTGCTTGACTCTTCATTGCCAGGTTCTTGTCTTTCCATTGCCAATTGTTGGCCAATTGTTGTCCAACTCATGCAAAAGATGAAATATAAATTTGACAAACAAGTCATGCAATTGATAAAAATTCCACAAATTTACAAAATACTTAGGGTAATGTTCCCAAAAGTCTCGTGTCAAATCAGTGGGGATTATGACCGCTTACAGTCCTTGTACCTAATCTTACCGGTAAAATAAACATATTTGTTAGAGGAAATCATATTCCCCTCGAGGAAACTGAGAAAAATCAATTCCCGTAGAACATAGAATATATTGTAAGGATAATTTTATAAAACAAAGACGTTTGCCTTTTGTGAAAAAGTGAAAACTAGATTAAAAACAAAAACTTAAATGTTACGAATACAAAACTATTTCCAAATCCATGAATGTGTGGAGATCATGAATCATTATTTATTTATAATAGGTTTATTAAAAAGTCATTATAATAATAAACAAACGTGTAACGAAAATTAAGAATACGGAGAAAAAAATATATATTTATATTTTGTTTTAAGGGTAGTTTAATTGGATATCACTGAGTAATTTTTTATTTAATATATAACATTATACTCATCTATTTTTATATCTATTTAATTTTTCATATTATTAAAAGATAAATAGATTCTTTTTATGTTCTGATATTTAAAATGGTCAAATATCTTTTTCAAGATAAAAATTATTTTTATTCTAATATGTCAGAATGAGAATTCATTTTAATATTAAAATATATTTTAAAAATGAAAATTATTTATATAAAAATAAAAAATAAAATAAAATTAAAATTTAAAATTAAAAACATTTTTCATTGAAATGCATTCATTTTTTTTGGGTATTGAATCCATTTCTATAATAAAAAACAAAATTTAAATATTCCAAATTTTTTTGGAAAAAATTAACTAAATTTTGGCGATTTTTATTAGCAAACCTTAGCAATGCCACTTTATTTATTTTCTATATAATAAAAATAACCATATTAATGTAATAAAAATCATGTGAATAAAAATAACCCACGGACAAAATGGTGTCCGGGAGGACTCGCTCATTCCGCGGGTTGACGTGTAGCCGCGCCCCAGGAGGGAAGACTACATTGTCTACTGAATATAGTCTAGTCCGGCTTTAATACAGTCTTTATATGCCACTTATAACTTTGCATGATTAATCTAAAATGTTATTAAATCAGTTTAAGTTTAGTAGTCGATGTTTCGCTTTATCTTACAAGGTTTGGTGAATTTCAATTTTGATGTCTAAATTTGGGTGAATTTAAAAAAAATTGCGTGGATTTTAAATTCGGGTGAATTTAAAAAAAAAATTGTATCTCGATATTTAAATTTTGGTGAATTTTTAAAACATTAAGTTTTATTAATTTTTATAGAACCTCATTGTTATTGATTAAATCTATGGATCAAAATTCATAACTTCATGTCTTGGTCAAGTCCATAAATCAAAACTCATAATCTCATGTCACAACTCAAACTTGTAATCTATCTCTACAATGTCTATGTTTGTGATAACATTTTTTATATTTATTGATAGTGATATTTTACCATTTTATCTTATATTTCATTTTAAACTTTAGATATATATATAGACGAACCTAATGGCAAACCTCATCAAAAAATTTGAACACAAACCAAACTTAATCATTATCCAACAAACCATGTGACTTAGCTTTCAAGATGATTTTTTTTTGTATAAAATTTTCCTCTCTTACACTTAATCCTCTCTTAACACTTGGTAAATCTAAGATTAAAATTAATTTAATTTATTTATTATATATAAATTATTTTTTTTATAAATTATGAAATTTGAAATATTATATATTATGAATATATGAATTATTAATTTTTTAATACAATA
>APFE031655109.1:6208-21093 GCA_000404065.3 Pinus taeda
TGTACTCAGTCTGAGGCGGCTATTTACTCAAGAGTAATGTTTTGCAGTATAGTGCTTAAAATGCAAAAGTAAATGAATCCTTGGAAAGAAATCTAACTACAGCATAATACCTTGAAGCCTAAATCATTTATTCAGAAAAATAAGCAATGTATCAGTCAAGGGTCCAGTAAAAATAAATCATCCCTTTAGAAACTGATGTAACCAAAAGTAATCAAGGAACAGATCATCAATCTGGGGACTAGACAGCAAATGCCAATGCCCACTACAGTTTCAGATCGTTCTGCACACCAAAGCAATCAATAATGCAAATAACAGAAAATGGAATAACAGATAAGAAATGGAACAACAATTAAGAAATAGAACAGCAAACCTGAAATTGAACAGCGAACAAGAAATTGAAATGTTCTAAACTAAATCATTCACTCAAACAACCATCAATCGAGAATACAGTAGCAATAACTCATTCCTCTCGATATTGATGCAATCGAAATCAAACCGGAACAAGACAATCAATCTAGGAACGAGGAAGCAATAACCAATGTTCTCTACAGTTGACAATCTTGCTTTAAAGTAATTAAAAGGAAATCGAAATTGAACTAAAGCTACTATGGAAAGCAAACTAGGAAAACTCTTTAACAGAAAACTATTGCAATTAATCAACAAAAATGAACAACAAGGTAAATGGGCAGCAAACTGTAATTAACGGAATCTGAAAAGCAAACTCTAATTAATGGAAATGAACAACAACAAAGCCAAATTAATAGCAATCTTTAGTCTAAGAATAAATCGGACAGCACACGGAAATTGAACAGCATTGATTAATGATAGAATATGAAACAACGGTGGAAAGCCAAATACAAATGCATAATAACTTAACACATGCACACATTAATAGTAATATGAGTCTGATACCGCAAGTATTAATCCTGGTTAGAAAGGTTAACGATTACAATTCATAATGGAACCACAATGTCAATTGAATAGCAATCGTATGAAGTATAAACCATAGACAAATACGGTAATACCAGATTAAGAAGGTTACAGCTTGATTACTCTGCAATTAAACAACAATAGCGTTATGTAGAGAACAACAATGTTACATTAACGACTTTAAAGGAATAACAATACGTTATAGTGCACATTACGACTTTCTTGTTGCAGAGAACGAAATATGAAATATAACAGAGCTGCAATATAAGATAACGAAACACACTAGATTACCGATTCAAGCTGATAAGCAAAACCACACATAAAATACAAATATAATATACAACAACAGCACAATCCACCAGAGGCTGGGCCCTTAGCCGCCAGTAGATGCTGCTGGGTTACTTCAGGATCAAAGATGGAATGGCAACCAGATTTATATTAAAATATCAAAGCATAGTTACAGTGGATTACAACAAGAAATCTCTCCATCTCTTAGCCATTATCCATTCTCTCTGCCATCCTCAATTCTGAATCTCTAATTCATCCTCAATTCCATCATTCGAATCCCTCCCAAAGTCATCCCCGTCTTTGATCTCTGTTTTCATTTAAATAGAGAGATCTGAGAGAAGTTACAATAGAGATAATTACAACATGATTCTATTACAAAATTGGATTGTTTCCAACCAATTGATCAACAAGAAAATATATTTCCATCTATCTTTCAACAAGAGCAGGGCGAATTTTGCTTTGGAGCTGAAATTTGGAAACGGCCGCAACAGCGAATCTGAGAAAATCGGGCTCAAAGAACCCTGTGTTTCTCTCAGTACAAGTCGAATTTGGGCAAACCATTCTTAACTAAATTTAATTTGGTCCGTTCTGGACAAAACCCATGTTCCATATATTCCACATTCTTCTTCATTTGCTCAGCATTGCAACCGCAAAACTGTCACTTCTTATTCCAGTGAATTTCTGAGTTGGCACATTTAATGGTCAAATCTTCAATCTAGAAATTATCTTGGAGGTTAAAAATGGTAAATAATGTTACAACTAATTTATTGAAACTATCATTGATAAAATCATTCATAATCATCAATTTATTAGAAGTAAAGGAAGATAAATAATATTCATCCATAAGAGCATAAATCATTTATAAAATGGATTTAAATGATAAATGATAACAAATGATATAATAGAGAAGAGTAAAAATGGATGAAATAAGTGCTACAAAGTGGTCGTATTCACGGCCCAACAACAGTGCTCACAAAGGTCGCACCTCCTCAGAAGGGTCACAAGAAAGGTCGCACCTTTTCAGAAGTGTCACACTTCTCTCAAAATGAAACAAAACCCTCAATTTTTACAAATTTTTCTCCCTTTTGAGTTTGCACGATGATGACTGAGAGACCTTGAGATTTTGAAGAGTGCAAATGAGTTAAACAAAACTCATCTTACCCTTTTAAACTCAAATTTTGAACCTTGACACTTTATAAAGCCTTTGTAGCTTTATTTTATTTCTTGAAACATTGGATCCTTTTAGAACTATGAACTGCAACCTTTGGAACTTTGAAGTACTTATTACAGATAAAAACATAAAATTACATTTGAAATCAAAATTCATTGAAGCGACTTGCTTATTACCACCCCTCCTTTGCCAGATTTTATGTATGAAATGAATGTTTTAGTGACATTCAAACCCTAATGACCTAATGGAGACACTAAACTGAATGAAATCATGATGGTGATGACTAACATGATGATGATAGTCTCCGAATCATGATACACTTATCTGAGTGATGAAAGTGACCAATATGTGAAATTCTTGAGAGAGTAGAAATAACCCTAGACACACTAACCAATGACCAAACTTTATTCTGAAAACCTAGTGACATGATAAAATTTGACTTTGATACCCCTAACAAAACTTGGTAAAAGCATATTTTATCACTGGTGACAGGAATAACTGACTGACACTAACATTGGCTCTAGATGGGGATGGCAGCTCCTTGGAGGTGTCAAGAACACCGTAGACCTAGTAGCCTTATTCATTGGGCATGGAGTAAAAATACAAAGACTAACTTAAATCTGAAAACTAACTGACTATCTGACCTTTACAAATAATAAACAAAGCAAACAAAAACTTTAAACCAGCAGCTGAAAAATAAGCCTCATGGCCTTCTCCTAAGGCTTCAAACTCCTAAAATAGCCACTTTAAACTTCGACATGAAATGTCAAATAGTATATAAAATGATAATGAAAATTTCCAGAAATTTCTTCATGTGTAGTAGTACTTGAGAAGCCTACCAAGATTTCTCCTCCAAAATAAATTTGGGCATTCATTTGTTTCAACACATAAGCATTCTTCCCCCTAAAGGCTAATATTTTATATGGTCCCTTCCATAGGTTTTCAAACTTTTCGTGTTTGTGATTCTCTTTGTTTTGTGAATCCCAACGAAGGACCACATCACCCATGTTGAAGTTGTCTTCTTTTGTCTTGTAGTAATAAATATTTTTAATCTTTTCCTTAAGCTTGGAAGTATTTTGAAATACTTCCTCCCTAGTTTGTTTCAAATGGATCATTTGACTTATCCTCTGCTGCACATCGTTAAATTTGTTTCTCACTTCCTGCAGAAGTTTCATGACTGGAACAATAAGGGATGAAGGAAGAACAATATCAACCTCGTACACCAAATGAAAAGGAGACATGCCTATGGATTTTTTAGTACTGACTCTGTCCGCCCATAAAGAATTAATGAGCTTTTTGTGCCAGTTCTTTTTATTGACCTCCAAAAATTTCTTAATGATGTTGATCAAAGATTTATTAGAGGATTCAGCTAGCCCATTACCTTGTGAGTAATAAGTAGTAGAATGCACCAACATAATATGGTACTTCTCACAAAAATCCACCATCTTCTTGGACTTGAAAGAAGCAACATTTTTAGTGATTATTTTCTGCGGGTAGCCAAATTTAGACAAGATATTAGTTTCAATAAACTGAATGACAATAGAATCAGTAGCTTGCTTGGCTGGAATTACTTCAATCCATTTCGTAAAGTAGTCCGTGGCTGTCAGGATCCACTTGTGTTGTGAAGACGATGAAGGATGTATTTCTCCAACAAAATCAAAACACCACTGCTGAAATGGAGCTGAGACCGAAACTGGCTGCAAAGGAAATGGAAAAAGTTTTCTTTTCCCTTGAAAAATTTGGCACTCATGGCAGCTCATTACTGTTTTGTACACATCTACAAAAAGAGTAGGCCAATAAAACCCAACCTTCAAGATTTTTTTGGTTGTGGTTTTCCAAAAGAGGTGGCCACCACAATCTCCTTTGTGGAAATCATTCATTACATCCTTAGCTTCATTTTCAGCAAGACATTTAAACAATACACCACCTGGATATTTCAAAAACAAAACATCGTTAAGAATCCAATATTTTGAAGCTTTTAGTTTTAATGATCTACTTTTAACTTTGGGCACTTCCCACTGAGGACTTAAATGTTGCAATACATAAACAATGTCGAAGTACCATGGAGATGAAGTAAACATATTTGACAGCTGTATCTGTGAATCTTTTGCTTCTTCTTCTGAGAGGGTTATAATTAGATTGATATCTAATGCATGCAAATTAGATTCAGCCATGAGCTTGGCCAAATCATGTCCCTTAATGAGCTTTGTTGGCTTTATTTCCATATCGTATTATAACATTGCTACTATCCATTTTCCTCTCCGACCTTCTAGATCAATCTGCATAAGGACTTCCTTTATTGTTGTTGTTGGAACATAAGCTATAGTATGGGAAAGTAGAATATATAGTCGAAAGTCTTTAATCGCTTTTACCAAAGCCAATGTCTGCTTCTCAATAATGTTGTATTTTAATGTTGCATCCCTTATTGTCCGAAAGAAAAATTCTATGGGTTGTTCATTTTTCTGATCTTTCTTTTGCATCAAGACAACTGCTAAAGTATGCTCTGAGGAAATGAAAATATAATAAAATCTAAAGTATAGTCGGGACTGATTAAAGTAGGAGCAGTAAATAATGAAAATTTGACTACATTGAAAGACTTCTTGGCATCTTCAGACCCTCTTACCTTGTTGTCCTTTTTTAGCATGTATGTCATATCTCTCAAATGTTCAGCAAGGTTGGGGATGAGTCTTCTTAAAAAGTTAATTTTCCCATTGAATGACTGAATTTCTTTTTTGTTCCTCGAAAAATATAACTGCTGAATAGCTTCAAATCTTGTAGGGTCAATCTCGATGCCATCCTTGGAAATGATATACCCCAGTAGCCTACCTTCCTCCATGGCGAAAAGGCTCTTTTTAGGATTCAGTGAAATGCCAATTTTTTTGCATCTCTAAAAGACAATTCTTAGATGATGTAAGCGTTCCTCATCAGATATAGAAAAAAATGTGAGATCATCTAAATAAATAACTATAAAAACATCATTTTCGTTGGTGAAATAAATGTCCATAGCTCACTGGAATGTTTCTCCTGCATTCTTTAATCCAAATGGAATTTTGGCATACATAAATGTACCCCACAGTGTTGTGAAGGTTGTTTTCAGCTGATCAACCTTGTGCACTAAAATTTCATTATAGCCTGAATATTTATCAAGAAACGACACTCTGGAATATCCAACTACCCTTTGCAGGATATGGCCCATCTTCAGAAGGGGACAATTGTCCTTTAAAAACACTTTGTTCAAATTTTTGAAATCGATACAAAGATGAATCTCCCTAGTCTTCTTTCTCACTAGTACAAGATTTGACATCCATTCAGAAAAATGGCTAGGAACTATAATACTAGATTTATAAAGCCTATTTACCTCTTTTTCGATGGATGGAAACAACTTAGGAGTAATCCTCCTCAGCTTATGGTGAAATTGATTTTGATAAGGTTTGACCGATATAGTGTGCTGAATGATGTTTTTATCATACTCCTTTAAATCTAAATAGTCACAAGAAAATACATCAAAAAAATCTATCAACAAATCAATATACTTACTTTTGATCTCAGGAGAAATAGACTTTAATAATTTGACCATCTTCGCCTTATTTATTGTACCAATGTTTACATCTGCAACACCTTTTTCTGTAGGGACCATGGTGGGACTTCTAGCAACATCATCACAATCAAATAACTCTTCCAAATGTACAAGACTTCGCGGAATGTTATTTTCTTTCAACTCCCACACTTCAACCTCTGTTGCTTCAATTTCTTGACCATCTTCATCACATCTGACATCAATATGAGAGTTTAGAGATTCATCCTCCATCTACAAAAAGTTATTAATTTGTTTTTCATCGCAAAAAACCTACCAATACCTCAGATTGTCAGGGATAGTTGGGTGGTTGTTGACATGAATTGAATACTTCTTACTTGAATGGGTAGGAATATTAACCATACTTGTTGCAGTAGCAAGAGAATTAGCCATCATATTCTGAGTTCTAGGGATCAAAGATAAAGTATATTCTGAAAAATTTGTAAGAATTTTAAGGACAACATTTCTATAAGCTCGCATCCTTGGATGCTTGGTCTAGTACTCCCCTTTTATCTATTTAATTATTAACTTGGAGTCACCATAAACTAGAATTCTCTTTGCTCCTAGTTTTTTTTTTTTCAGAATTTTAAGGCTAGAAATCAGTGCTTCGTATTTGCCTCATTATTCGAGAAATCAAAATCCACTTTATAAGAACATAATCTTAAATTTCGAGGAATTTTACATGATTGATGCAAGGGACCATGAATCCACATGTCGATTCCTGCTCCTTCCTTCCCCAATGCACCATCAAATTCCATGGTCAAAAGACCTTCTTCATCGGGAAACATAATTTTGGAAGGTTGATCTTTCTAATTTTCTAGAGGATGACTTACTCTCTTAACAATATGAGTTTCTGGTACTGATTCAACAATTTCTTTGGATGAATTGTCCAGCTGTAAAATTTTAGTATCATTTTCGTGTTTTTCTGCAATCAAATATTCTTGTACACTACTTATGACATCCAAAACTTCTGTAATCTGAACAATTTGACTGTCATCATCTACTGGATTCAGATCACTATTCAAAATGAAAGACTCTAGATTGATATGTACAACATGGATGGGCTGATAATTTTGTGTTTCTTTGCTACTAATCATGAATTTCATCTTCTTCTCCTGGTATAGTTTTTTGAGCTACCCAAATACCAGTATAATAGCATATGAAAAATAAAGTTGCACAGTTCCTTTCAGCTTTTCCCACCAATACCATGAAAGCAGCATGCCAAACTGTGGAGATATATCAGTGACCACTACATCCATCAATACATTTTTGGCTGGGATTTTGTCGAGAGACACTACTATATCTTTGATAATGCCAAGGTATTTGACTCTCCCCAAATCAAGAATACAAGTCATGGTAAGCTCGAGTAATATCTAGTCCTAGTTTGTCCATAATAGCTTTTGGCATCAGGTTATGTGAGGCACTAAAGTATAACATGGCATTATGGAGTATAAACTCATGGAGTTTCAAACTAATATAGAAAGGGGGAAATTCATTATCTGCAGGACTTCCCTCTATAGCTAGACCAAATAAAATTTTAGGCTCATCATCGACAACATTGACAGTATCTAACATTTGATCTACTTTCAACAACTTAGAAATCTGGAATTTGTACTTTCCATTTTTGACTCGTTCATTTAGAGGAATTGAAACCTTCAATTTCGAAATTTCATTCTCTAATCTAAGCAAATTGGATTGTTTTTCTACCTCTTTTGTTGCAGTTTTCTTCCTTTAAGGCTATCCTTTGGCTTGAGATTCCTTCTTCTGACTTTCAGTTTGAACCTCCTTGTCCTTCTTCACATTGCTGGTAGGAGCTTCATTATTTTTATCACGACTCAGAATGATAATTTCATTTTCTATTGTTTTTCTCTACACGAGCTGCTTCTTTATCCATTGTATCTTTTTGAACATTCTGCCTTTTTTGATGTAATGTGATAGGGACATTGTGCAATTTACTGAGGGCATTCTGATAGCCACTTTGATACTCTCTGGTCTACATTGACCATAAATCATCATTGGCAATGAGGAGTTGTTAATCACTTGGTGTTATTGATTCCTGAGAAAACTGATCTTCCTCAGTCAGAAAGGTAGGTGATTCATCTTCCTCAAAGAAATGATTAGCCTCAACAATTTCTTCTTTGTCATCTTCCAGGCCTTGTGTGTAGTTTTGCTGAAATGGTGTTCTGATCTGTCCTTGAGGATCTTTATTTTTCTGTTCTTTCTACTTGTTTTGGAACTGTGATTGTTGCTAGCCCCTATAGTTTGGATTCCTTATCTAAGGCTCCTCTTTCTTATCAGCAATAGTCATTCTTTCAATTCCTTATCTAAGGCTCGTCTTTCTTATCAGCAATATTCATTCTTTCAATCATCCTTTCCATTATTTTAATCACAGTGTCAATCTTTACCTCAAAAGAAGAAGATGACTCCTCCTTAATAGTGACTTTCTTCTTAGGTTTCTTCGATTTTATTTTGGACTTTTTGATAAGCAAATTAGCTTCCGCACTTACAGCATTGCACTGCGTTTCTTCCAAAGTTGCAGGAGCTCTCTCCCTAAGCTGATGTGCCATGTCTTGATCGAAGGCATCAGGATAGTGGAGGAGGGGTAAACCAAGGGGAGTTTTGATATCATTAGGAATGGAACTATAAACCCGATTGAAACGTGTTGTAAACTCCTGCATTGTCTCATTTTGGTTTCTTTTCATAGCATGGTACTCAGCCAAAATATGTAATGGATTTTTCTTCTCCTTCCATCAGGCTAATAATAACTCTATCAATCATTGGGAACTATTGATGAAAGTCGCTACCAAACTGTGAAACCATTTCTTCACATCTCTGGAAAAAATCTAGGCTATGATTCTCAGCTTTGCATCCTCCTCATCAACCTCTTCAAGGTAAATAAAATCAATATATTTGTCAACATGTTGTTGTGTTGTGATCTATGATGTTCCATCAAAGAGGGGGATTCTTTGACCATAGTTCTGAGGTAGGGCAGTAAGTTGACCAGATAATAGTAAAGGAAAAAATCATGCCATGACTATTGGAGGAGGTAGTAGATGTACTACAATGGGTTGTGTAGGTATTACAATAGGCTATGTTGATGGAGATGATGACACTAGTGGAGGTAGTGGTAAAATAACAATGGAAGATGATGTAGCTGATGTGTTGGGAGATGAAATAGACGATGAAGCAGTAGCCAGGTTTTCAAGATGATATTGAATATAATATTTCTCGGTAGTGATTTTAAGTTGGTCTGCTAGGCTTTGAAGTTTATCAAAATTTAACCACAACTCATGATTAGTTTTGGGAAGGAGAGATTTAGAAGAAGGGAGGTAGGAATAAAAACTAATAGGGTCAAAAACCACTTCTGAAAGGGAACGCTCAGATTTAGATCAAAAAAAGATTACTCAAACTGAATATCAAAGTAAATATCTTCAACAATCAATAATTGATCAGGTAGGGATGTAGTTTTTACCAATTTTCAAGGTTCACTTTCAGGAATAGGAGTTTTGAGTTTCTTAAGCAACTTCTTTGGATCATCAACAATAATAGGTGGATTTGGGTCAGGATTTGATGTCGTGTATCTTTTAGGAGCCATATTTTTTACACGTTCAACTTGATGTGATTTATTATATCAACCTTTTAGGATACTGGAACCTGTCACCCACAGAACCAATCTTGAAAGCACTAATAGAACTAATTCCCAGGAATGATATAAGAGTCATTTCCCCAGCAATTTTTTTTTATCCCCCACAATGTCCCAGGCTGAGAGGAATCAACGGAGGTAACCACAGACCAAGCTTTTAGTTTTGTAGCTAGCCCTACCAAACTAGAGAGGGATCTCTCTATCTAATCATAGCTAGCAGATGACAGAGATGTAAAATATTTTAGGCTAGATAGCTAGGCTCAGGTAGGTTATGGAAAATTTAGGGTTTTGATGTTGGATAAGGGAGAAAAACCAAGTAGCTATGTCAAAGGGCCAAAGGATTACAACAACAAATATATGAAGGAGCAAGGTAGCAGCACTTTTGTGATGGATTTTAGTTTTTGTAGGTGTAGTAAGGTGTTGAGAAGAAACATAAAGGTCTTAATGAGCATGAAACATGAATTCATCAAGCAAGAGTGAAAATAACATATTATAATTTTCCATCAAAACAGAGCTTAATGAAAGGAATTATGTTTATAAAGCGTAAGGAAAACTATTGAAGAGTTGATGAATGAAAAGAGAAGATAAATATCATTCATATAAAGTAATAACAAAGGAAATACAACATCAGAAACTTACTGCAATGGAATTCCTAAATAATAGTTGCAAACTGTATCCTTTGATTTCCAAAAATGTCAAATACAAGCTACAATAGTTCTCTCCTCAAATGTCCAACCCCTGGAAAATGATTCTCCTCTATCTCATATAGGAAAATACAACATATGACATCTCATCAGGTCAAAAATTCTATTCAGGGTTCATCATAAATGGCTTTGATGAGTCCTCACCTAAAAACTAGGATAGTTGAGACAATTTCCACAATTTAGGCTAAAGTTTAGGAGAGCATATCTCCTCATTAATTACAAATTTCCTCTTAAAGTGAGGCAAAAACCAA
Organism: Pinus taeda; assembly: GCA_000404065.3. Lineage (NCBI taxonomy): Eukaryota > Viridiplantae > Streptophyta > Pinopsida > Pinales > Pinaceae > Pinus > Pinus taeda. The sequence goes on from APFE031655109.1 coordinate 16,770, forward strand.
CTAAGAAACATAAAGGAACATTAATAGATCATAAATGCTCAAATTTGACACCATTCAGTGCTCAAAATGTTACTAAACCATCTGGTCTATGCCAGAACCAAAAGGGTCGCACCAATTAGCAAAAAGGTCGCACCAACATGCACCAAAACAAGATTTTTTTGCAGAAGGGTCATGCTTGTTAAGAATTGATTTTTTTAGACTTTCAGGAGTCCATTTTTCATTCTGAAAGATGCATCAAGTAGCCCTACGTGTATACTTTCCAATGATCCAAGAATCTCCAAACAATACCCATGGGAATGCCTCCAAAACTTGATTTTTCCAACCTTACTCAGAAGCACCGCGACAATCTAGATTTAATGGTAGAGACATGAAAAAGGTGAGGTTTTTTGAGTTTCTGATAAAAATAGGAAGCTTTCATGAAAAAATAAGCTGAGATTTGGCATATACTCATCATTATGAATTCATCCATGTAGGAAAGATTTCACTTGGATGTGCAGGGAAAAAGGGTCATGCCTTTGCGCTGCACTTCTATGTTCCATTTCTTGCAAAATTTCAGAAAAAATGAAATTGCTCCAAAATTTTCAAATTTTTCTCCTTCGCTGGTATGGATGATAGGCTAAAAATCCAAGAATGTTTTATCCACCAACTTCATTCTTTTGGCCCTTTTTATTGACTCCCTTTGCTTGTATTGGACCTCTTTTTGTCTTGTTTTCAATTTCTTGATTTTGATTTGTACAATCTAATTCCTTATTTGATAGTGGTGGGCCATGTGCCTCAACATCTGATTTTCCTTGTTAGCCATGTCAAGAAGCTTCTCTAGATGGCCTTTGACTTTTCCTAGCCAATATTCCATGTCTTCGTTGATTTCCATAGCAATTTTATCTTCAATACTCAAATCCTCGTTTAGTAGGTTTTGGTCTCTTTCTTTCTCCAATACCCTTTTGGGAGCCATTTTCTGAGGCCTATTCCTTCCCACTTTCTTTTCTTATTCATCATTATCATCATGCTCTAGCACTCCTTTACCTTTGACCTCTTGCATACTATCTTTAAACAAGTCCTTCTCTAAAAGCAGTTGTTTTTCCTTCAGCTACTCATTTTGTTGCTTAAGGAAGAAATGATGAATTTAGCCCTTGCCAAATTGTCCACGAACTCCATGACCTGAGAATCCTTCTCTTTGATAAATAGTTGTAGGCTTTTATTATCATCTTGGGACTCCAAGTCCATTATGTGTATGTCATGATGAATGATCTCCTCATCCTACAAATATGATCTCTGTTGTGCTGACGTAGAAGGCTTGGCCCCTTCCACAATTTATGGACCAAACACAAGCTTGTTCCCTCTGTGATATGTCTTTATTACCATAGGTCTAGGTGCATTTGATACCTCTACCTATTTTCTTCTTGAACCATGCTCCATTGGTCGTGTGGACATTGACCCTAATGGTGTTGTTTCGCTAGGAGAAACAATGGGACTAATACCAGGAACAATTTTTAGTTTATCCGGAAAGGTTTCCCGAGTGATTTTCTTGACTAGAAGTTGATTCATAACCACGATATTGAAGAGGCTATGGTGAAACAAATTGGTGATATGAGGTTGTCCCCTGGTATGAATCTTTTCATTCATCTTCACCAAACTCCTAGACATAAAATTGCACCAATTAAGTGTCCTTCTAGAGGTGAAATGCATAAGTAACCTGACGTGATACTTGTATAATCTAGAGAATTTGCTTTCACATGTAACATATTTCATAATAAGCTTCATTAAAGGGGCATACTTGTTAAAAAAATGTCTAAAAGGAAAAAGATGTTCAAAAGTCTCTCTGAAATTAGGTTTTAGGAACATCTTATAATCATCAAGGTGTAATTCCATGCCTTTGAACCCAGTGTCACTGTGATTTGGAATACCTGTGGTTGAAGAAATAATATCTTCTAAAACATTGAACTCTATACTTGCTATGATAACCTTTTATATGTTGAAATTTTGTGCACAAAGGCTTGTCAAAGGGACATAAAAACCAACCTTTGCAACCTTCTCACAAAACTTCATACAACCAACATTTATGAACATTTTGGACAAATGGAGAAGCATGGATTTCTCTCAGGATGGATGGCTCAAACCTTGAATGATGTCCTCTCTTGTGCACTTTCTTTTCACTCTCTCATTCACTCTCCATTAAATTTGTTGAAGGATAATACCCTAGCCAGATGATGTTGATAAAAATGATGTGGGAGTTTTCTCAAAGGTGAAAACATAGTGGAAGGCTAAGGTTTGATGAAATCAATCAAAAATGAGTAGTGAAATGATAGGAGATCTTAGGTTAGGGTTTCACGGATGATTGATGATAGTGGTAAATTAGTAGAAGATAGGTTTCATTCACCAAAATCTTTGCTGGAGAAAACCCTTAGAAGAAATCAATTTATCTTGATGAAATTCTTTCAAATGATGGTGTAGATGATCACTTATTGAGGCTTAGGAGTCCATGAATAATATTTGGAAGCTAGAGAAAATCAAAAAGAATCTTGAAACCAAGAAGAAATCCAAAAACTATGAATTTCCCAGAAGATTCGCACTCTGGGTTGCACTACCAAAAATATCGTGCAAAGAGTAGTAGTGCTCAATAAGGTTGTACCTCCTCAAAAGGGTTGTGGGAAAGGTCACACCTTCTGAAGGGTCCCACTTCTCCCAAAATGCAACAAAACCCTTGGTTTTGACAATTTTTTCTCCTTTTTGAGTTTTCAAGATGATGACTGAGATATCTTGAGATCTTTAAGAGTGCAAATGAGTTTAAAAAAAACTCAGCTCATATTACCCCTTTAAACTCGAATTTTGAACCTTGACACTTAAACCTTGACTTTATTTTATTTCTTGAAACATTGGATCTTTTTGGAACTGTGAACTGCAGCCTTTGGAACTTTGAAGTACTTATTACATATAAAAACATAAAATTACATTTGAAATAAAAAAATCATTGAAGAGACTTTCTTATTACCACTCGTCCTTTTCCAGATTTTATGTATGAAATGAAACTTTTAGTGACCTTGAAACCCTAATGACCTAGTGGAGACACTGAACTAAATGAAATCATGATGGTGATGAATGACATGAGGATGATAGTCTCTTAATGATGATAAAATTAGTTGAGTGATGAAAGTGACCGGCATGTTAAGTTCTTGAGAGAGTAGAAATAACCCTAGACACACTAACCAGTGAGCAAATTTTATTCTGAAAACCTAGTGAAATGATAAACTTTAACTTTGAGACCCCTAAAAAGACTTTGTAAAATCATATTTGATCACTGGTGATAGGTAGAACTGACTGGAACTAACATTTCTAACACACAGAAAGTGAAGTAATTGTGCCCCTTGGAAACCTGTGAGAGCACACGGCTAAGAAGGGAACACACGAGTGAAGATGCATCAAAAACTAGAAACAAAGTAAGCTAACAATCCAAAGTGATGGTTAAAGCAACAACACATTTTGTTGGGTGTGGAGCCCGATTATCTTATGTATTCAAAGGTTTCAACTGGATGTATACCCCAGGAAGACTGTGCACCCCTCCACATGGGGGGAACTTGTCCCCCCCGCGGGGGTCCGGGGGGGCGGCTAATCCCCCTTGTTGGGGTTCTGGGGGCCAACAGTGCCCCGGCGGGGGTTCAGGGGCAGCGCCCCTGAAGCTAAAAATAGATGTAAAATTGCCTTGTAAAAGTCTAGTAATTTCTAGTCAATCTGGGCCGTTCATTAGGCGGATGATCTGACGGTAGAAGTTATGTTTAGTTTAGGGTTTTTTGCCCTATAAGGAAACCCATCACTATATATGATGGAATTGTATTGCATCTATGTAGATCAATATTCATAGTGAGGAAGAGAGAGGAGATTAACAGCAAAGAGGGTGTTACAACGGATCTGTTGTAGGTTGTATCTCTTTAGTTTGTTGGTTAATATAAAATGAAGGACTATTTGTTTCTCCGTGGATGTATCCCAAACTATGTAAACCACTTATATCGTGTCTCTCTTGTTTCTTGCATTTTCTATGTTTATATTTCTGCAATAATTTATGTGTTCCATTGCTCTGTAATATATAATTTTCTAACACATTTCAGTAAGATTCATACATACATATACAGAAAGAGTCTATACACACATGCATAAGTAATAAAATACATATATCATTAGAGTAAACAAGATAGCTAAAATACAATAACAACATATGCATGAAACATTCTAGCTTTGTTATATTAAGAAGTGAAAGTTCCAATCATACAGTACAACCATGACTGACCACTAGTCCCGATAGTAGAACGTTACACTCATTGTTGCCTGCTCC
>APFE031655110.1:0-45469 GCA_000404065.3 Pinus taeda
CTGGGACTCATGCATTGTAGCTCCCTCTGTCGCTCCATCCGCATTTGTCTCTACCGACATTCGCCAATCCTGCTACTCCTCTACGGGGCTCTCGTAGCAAGGTATAATCCAAGAGGTTGGGTGCCTCGAGGATCTTGCCCCTCATCGCCTGTAGTCCGTCTGATTATAGCTCGATGTTTCCCCACTTTCGCTCAAGGGGCGTGTGAGCACTCATGGCATAGTCATCATTTGTCTCCAATTCCTTTTCCGCCCTTGCTGGCGCAACCTTGGTCTCGGAAGCCTCTCCCTTGCTCTTCTTCCTCGGACATTGGCTCACATAGTGACCCAGTTCCCCATAGTTGAAGCATTTGACCTTGGAGAGGTCCTTCTTCTTCTGTTTCTCCTGCTTTCCCTCAAATGCTAGGGAAACATCCTCCTCTTCCTCCTTGATTTTGATCCCCTTGTTGCTGCTTCCTGCCTTGCTTAGCCTTTTGATATCTTCTTGGTGAAGAGCCGCCCACATTTCCTCCCAATCTGGAAGGGTTGCCCTGCCTAGTATGTTGTGGACAAACACCTCCCAGTCTTCTGAGACTTCGTTCAAGGCTGTTCTCACCATCAATTCTTGATCCGACATGGCTCCTATGGAAGTTAGCTGATCCTGGATCTCCTTCAATCAACCGAGGAAGGGGTCGATCTGTTCTCCCTTCTGCATCTGGTATGACCACAACTGATTCTCTAGTAGCATCTTTCTCTACACCGAAGTATGCTGATACAACTTCTTTAGGGCCTCCCACATCTCATTTGCCGTCGCCATTGCATCCTCATAATTATGAGATGTGGGAGGCCGTATGCTCTTGGTCGTCGCCATTGCATCCTCATAATTATCGTTATCAACCGGGTCAACTGGGACTGCTATTGTCCTTAAGGCGAATTGCTTGAGACGGTTCTTGTCTAGAATGGATAAGATTTTGGCCTTCTAGATTACGAAGTTTGAGGCTCCGTCCAGTTAGTCCTGGTCTCTTACCCCGTTCACTGCCATCTCGCTGCTCCTCTACTTCCCTTCTGGAAGTTCTCGGTGCGACTCCCTCTGAGCCTCGATTTCCCTCCTCGAAGACCCTATGCTAGTGTCAAGATGCCCCCACTCTGATTCTTAGTGCAGCTGCATCGCTGATCAGGATTTCTTGGCTAGAAATCCTTGGTAGCAACTCCCTCCTCCTTTGTCTTGGCTTGTTAGGTACTGTTTTGGCTACAGTACCCCACCAACTTCACTCTGCAACTTACCCACAGCCTCCTAAGCCCCAGTAAACTGAAGGTTAGAGCTTCTAGGCTCTGCGAAATCCCGACAATAACATAATTCGCACCTCCTGGCCACGGGTGTCAATCCTTCCTAACTGAGAAAGATGACCAAGCACTGCGTAGGTCGAGTATGCTACCCTCTGCCACTGCGCTGATCCTCTTCCTGGCTCAAACTTGATGACGTAGGCACTTCGTCACCCCTTCCTTGCTGCTTCTCTGCTAGGAACAACTTCTGTCACTCGGGACAACTATTTTCTGCTATTGCTGCTCTACTCGGCTGATGTCCTTAGTTCTCCTATATCTGCAAGCACCCTCTGATACCATGTTCGAATTTCTAAGTTTAACTGTTAGAAACCCTTCTTGTACTGTTCTGATTTATTTCTACCTACTTGTTTTGATTAATTAACAAGTTATTTACCATGTAAATATTGAAAATAAATACAAGTCCATTCTCAACACATTACAGATCATCAACTGAAGGAAACAAAACAAGCACACAAGTGACACCGTTTTTTTGGACCAATGTCCCCGGAAAAACCCAATGCGGGAAAACCGACGCTGCTATCTGAGGGTTTGATTATTATGCAGTTTTTGAATACAATCTGGGTGCCAAAATCGACTCACCCAATAGAGAATAATCTTGATAGTAGTACCTCTCAGTCGAAGACAGATGTTTTGGCTAAAACGCCGGATAAACACTCCGACAGCTCCTAGCTCCAATCTGCCCCACGAAAACCCCAGCGTCTGCCTCTAGGGACTACATCAGCCCTTGCTGGCCCAACGTTTGTTCAGTGTCACCCTAGCTTGCCCTGCGTTACCCACGTTGGCTCTCTGAGGCACTGCGCAGCGCCTGGCTGCCTCTGCGTGAGCCCTGGTTGGCTCTGCGTGAACCTCTTGCTTTCTCTGCGTCCCTCTCTTCCGTCTTCTGCGCTGATCCTCTTGGTACTATCTCTGCCTCTCTGCTTCTGTATTCATTGCCCCTCAACTGCAACTCTGATCACTCTTTCGACTTCCTCAACAAACCCTGCCCCAGAAAATCGAAATCTTGGTCAACTCGGTGTGTTCTCCAAATGACCCTCAAGCCTCTTCTTATACTTTTCGCATTGACAAATCAATGGTCGAGATTAAGTCCCTAATCAACGGCTAAGATTAATTTTGGCTTAATCCATGACTTTTGGACCCTTCTAACACAGTTTTATATTAATTCACATTAATATTTTATTTTCACTAAGTTTAGACTTAGGGAATCCATTAAAAATATCAATTATTTTAATATCTCTCAAACTATTTAGAATCTGCCCAAACCATTTGTGGGTATTGAAGATCTCATGTGCCTTAGTCTCTCTACCAAGTTTAGAGGCTAGAGCACATCCAATGCTACCCCAAATCAACATTTGTGCCTTTTGTCTCATTATTGTTTATGGTTTGTTAGCTGTTTGATGAAGAAGAACACTATAATAATCTATGTTAAAGAAGAACCTAATCTAAAGAAGTAAAAAGTATTCACAATTAGTTATCATTGCTAGGGAAATCACCTTTTGTTTTTGCTTAAGATTTCTCAACATGGTATCAAAGTTAAGGTAACAAATTAAGGAAGGGCAACTCATCAAAGGGCACTTAAGCATTCAAGGAACGAAACTCAAGAAGGGCATCAAAGCAGATCTAAAAGATCATCTCATCCTAAAAGCATTTTGAAGTCAAGATCTACAAGGAAGTGTCAAAACCCTAGATTGAAGAAGAAGTCTACACCAAAAGAAGTCTTGGGATCCTCACTGAAGTTATCATCAAAGAAAAGGACCACAAAGACCCTACCTCTACTCAAGTTGAAAAGATCTACAAATCAAAGTAACTTGAACTCTACTCATCCAAGAGAAGCAAGATCAAGGACATTGTCATCATCATCAAATGTTCTAAGGTGATCTCCCTCTCTTTGGAGCAAAATGATCACTCTTGAAGAAAACTATCTTCATCAAGGAGAAGTTTTCTATTATCTATATCATCATCTAATTCAAGGAAGCAACAAGTTTAAGAAGCATCTTCACAAGTAAGTATATTTATGTCTACATCTGAATCTATCAAAATGTCTTTTTGCAAGGAAAGCAACAAGTTGGTTAGTGCTTCAAATTTTCTTCCATGGAGGAAAGGGATGGATCTGAATCTCATAGAAAATGAGGTCATGGAACATGTTAAGGGCTCAGTCACCAACCCTTCAAAAGAAGATGCTCAAGCTCTTGCAAGATATATGAAATGGGAAGTAAGGGGCCAATGAATTCTCATAGAATTCATCAAGGATCCCCTCATTCCCTATATATCTAAACTTGAAACTTAAAAAAAAATATATGAGAAACTGGTAGAGTTGTTTTCCGTAAGCACTACAAGAGAAGGAATCTCGTTAAGACAAGAACTCTACAAGCTAAGGATATCAAAATAAGGAGGAATAGCCTCATACTTTATGAGGATATCTGAAATAAGGAATCAACTTCAAGTTCTGGGAGAAATAATGTCTGACAAAGAGATGACTACCGTAGTACTAAATGCACTACCAGAGGAATGGGGTAACTTTACATCAAGCATTTATAGGAAGAAGGAAGCTACTCCATTCAAGGATCTATGGTCACTATGCAAGATTGAAGAAACCAGGCTGAAGGCAAAAACTGATGTAGGATCAAATGAGCAAAATCAAACATATGCTACAATGACAAAAAGAAAAGGAAAATTTGGTCCTCAGAAAAAGAAGAGGAATATGGCAAAGGTTCAATGCTATGGATATCAAGAATATGGGCATTACAAGAGAAATTGTCCTAAGCTCAAGAAGGACAATAACAAAAGGGGAAGAGAATAAGCCCATATCATTGAAGAAGTGGAGGACACTGAAAAGAAGAAATCCAAGAAAGAGGAAGTACAAGATCTCTACTATGATTGAGATAGTCTTCCTCTCCTAGTTCTTTTCAAGTTTCTATTTTTCAAGCTCTTCTGTTGTATAGTTATCATGGTAGAATTTACTGAGTAGCATGATACGATGCATCATGGCATCATAGAAGCATTGAAAGCAAAAGTTCGTGACATCATCATAGAGGAGCATGAAAGACAACTAAAATAGTAGTCACTTATAAAAGGAAGTCACTCTTGGGAAACCTCATTAGAAGCATAAGTGGTATTTATGAGAAAAATGAAAAAGTCATCTAGTACAAAGCTTATCATACATCATTCAAAGGAAAGCATTTGCTGGATGAGGATACTCAAGATCCTCTATTGAAACCTTCATTGGCAGGTTCAACAATTAAAAGGAAGCAAGTGTTTCATCAAGAATTCCAACTTGTACGAATTCATGGGATGATGGTATGATGTCAAAAGAAGTAAAGCAGGTCAAGGCATTGAAGTTCCTTCAATCAAGGAAACTACTAAAGGAAGTCTGATAAAATAGAGTCATGTCATATGGTTGCAGGTAACATGGATAAATGCTCTACCTCGAGAGCATGATCAAAATAAAAGATCTCCTGCTTTGAAAGAATGCAGGAATGCATGGGTCACACATTGACAAGATGAAATCAAACATAATATGTCTTCATATGAAATATGAGGTGGTTGACAAAATTCGAGGAACTCTGATTGGAAATTCCTGGAAAGAAATGTGTGAAGAAAGAAAGGAAGAGATAATGAAAAATGCAACTATGGCGAAGACAATCAACATCCAAGGACTAAAAGATTTGACTATGATATCTCCATGAGAAAAATATGAAGACCCTGATGAAGTCTGAAAAAGGAGACCCTTGACATTATATATCTTTTTGGAGATGTGTCAATATGTATGCAGGATTTTAATGCAAACAAGGAGATGTCATGATGAAAGACCATCATAAAGGTAATTTTGATTTAATTTCCTTTTTTGAACAATATCTGGATGGGCTTATGCAGGGCTGCCAAGGGGAAGAGCTCTAGAAGTCTTCTACAATGCTCATGTGGTAGGATGAAAAGTCCTTAAGGAAACATGACATGAACATGGCAGCAAGGCATGAAGGAAGGCCAAATATGGACTAATGGATCACTTTCCGAAGAAAAGAAGGATGACATGACTGACATGACTCATGGATGAAAGTGATGGATGGTCTATGCCTTACGAAGAGGTCCCACAAAATGTAGACTCTATCATAAAGAAGAAATTCATGACATCAAAGAAAGGAGTTCTACAAGTAGCTGTTTATCCCATGATCTCCACCGAGAGAGCTGCTGGAAGCAAGTCCCTGGTCAAAAGGGAGCTTGGTCAAGTCCGTAATTGAGAGGGACCACGGGTACATTCCTTTTATAGGAATGGGTACATTCCTTCAGTGGAATGGGTATGTCCTCTCTAAGTTGAGAGGGAGAGATAGACACATCATTCTTGTCTTCACTTGGGAAGATAGACTGGAGGATTGGGTAAGCATCTGTCATCCAATACTCTTTGAGGAGGTGGTAGGGAATCCAAGATAAGAGTAGTCGTAGAGGACCAATATTGTAGAATTGAGGCTTCTGTGATTCATCATAGTTATAAGAAGAGCTTCGGCATAAATCACATGAAAGAGACCTTTGTCGACGCGTTTCGAACCAACTAGTGTGGTTCATCGTCAGGACAAGTTGAAGAAACAGATCTGGCCAAGCAAGTTAAATAGACTAAGCAGAGACTCTAACGGCTATATAACGGCTATTCTTTGAGGAATGGGAATCCAAGATAATAATAGTTCTGGTGGAACATACTTTGAGAGATTCTAGGTTGGGTATGTTCCGAGAGAGACAACGATGAGGGTGTCTATAAATCAATGGTCTCGCCAACATTTTGCTCTAATCTTGTGGAGGGATATAATGGTTAGTCAAGGCCTTGCTATATATGACAACGCTGGATGATATGATGCTAAACAAATGGGTTACCAATCTGACTCTTTTTATGAGAATTCTTCAGATTGAGAATGTCCAAGTACCTTGTATGGATTACGAATACCTCTCTAGTTAAGAGGGAGTTTTGATATATGTAACTAGGTTTGGTCTTCATAATGACATGTGTAATCATGATTTTATGTAATTGATGTAAAGAAGAAAAAATATAATCATTTTGTAATGCTCGAGTCATGGGTTTCATGGTCATGGACTTTTATGTTATAGGTGAAGCTCCCATTGTGAGCTACTAGGTTTGGTCACGAAGTCATAAAGTCTATTGAGTTAATATGTTGTATTGAAGGCCCATGTGGGCATGTTACATATTGTAAAAAGAGAATTTTTTTGAGTCATTAACCCTCAAAGACCTTGTCACAAGCACTCCTTCAAGTCCGCCTTCAAAAAGGAATGAAGGTGATTCTAGAATAGCATGTCAGCCTAGTTACAAGGTCAAATCGGCCTAATTTGCATGGACAAACCACTATATATAGAAGAACTCGACATCACTTGAAGACACAATTCAGGCAAGCATCTAAAATAGAGAAGGAAATGCGAGAAACACTAGAAGGGCTCATCATCAAGCGAAGAAAGGAGGAACAAAAACCGAAGTACTTTGACACTGTTTTGGGTTATTCTCCTTGCACATATGACAGAATCTAGGGTTTTTGCAGTAGTATCATACCAATCCTTGAAGGAGTCATCAAGAAGGTCATCAATCCAATGCCCTTGCTAGCCGATATCACCAAGAGAAGACTTCAAGTCAAGTGAAGAAGGAAAGCATATCAAAACTTCCTCAATTTGCTCACACGTGCATAATTGAAAATGTATACATAGGTTGAGAGTTGTAGGTCTTTGGATGAAGGCTGAAATTTCAGAGTAGTCGAAATTAGCTGTGCTAGAAAATAGTTTGACGAGTGTTGACTTGGACAGGAAGAAGAAGCAGTGAAGAAGGGCCTTGTGACTTGGCCTTGGAGAGGTTGATATGTCAAGGGTCTTGGTCTTGGGATTTGTCACTTGAAGTTTCTAGAAGAAGAATTTGTTTGCGTTTTCCTCTCAAGTTGGAGAGGTTTTGGCCCTGGATGATCGCCTATAGACTGTGTTTCTTGTCCTATTATTGTTTATGGTTTTGTAGTTGTTTGATGAAGAAGAACACTATAATAATCTAAGTCAAAGAAGAACCTAATCTAAAGGAATAAAAAGTATTCACAAGCAATTATCATTGCTTGAGAATCACTCTTGTTTCTGCCTAAGATTTCTCAATACATACCTTCTCCATGGAGATTTCATAACTAATCCGTCTTGTTATCAGATGTTGATTAGATATCTTATCTTACGTGACTATAGATACATCTTTCACGAACTCTTCTTTCACCTTCTTCTCATATGGCTTCCTCAGGATCTTCTATACATAGTTCCTTCATCATAGAAACCATAGTTGCTAACCACCTCATATTCCTGATAAGGTCGTATTATGTTGATTTCATCTTGTCAATATGTAGAAGAGTTCAAGGTATATTGTATTCATACCTTCATGTATCATTCATAAGGAAGAGTCTCTTATTCTTCAATCATGCTCATGAGATAGAGCATTCAACCATTCTATTTGTAACTATATGATGACATGACTTTATCTATCTATTACCAAATATTTACATACCTCTTCCTTCATGTGGTCACCTAGACTTCGTTCTTAGAAGCTTCCTTAACGTGCTTGAAGATAAAGACACTTCAAACAACTCGATATTCTGCACATATTTGTCATCATATCATCATCCTTCTAAGTTGCGGATCCCACACAAAGTGGAAAGTAGATTATTTGCGAGACGCTTCTTCTAAGTAGAGGTGAATCTTTTAACAAAGATTCTAATGGAGGATATTGATGATTCTTATTTCGCAAATGCTTCTTTCTAATGATGATGAAGTGAGACAAACTTTTATCTTCCTTTTTCTAGATGACTTTCTCCAACCATATAAACTTCTTAGTTTGGTTATCCTTTTATGCTTCCAATGAAGATGTCATGAGCTACTTCTTTTCTATCATGTAGTATGATTGCTTCAACCATATAGACTTCTACTATGACTGTCCTTCCATGCTTCTATGATGATGTCATCTCAATCTATGCTATAATTCATCCTATCGTACTTGTAATGCTTTCCATCATGACAACTATCTTCCACAAACTAAAAAGAACTATATATATGATGTTATCTTAGTCGTAGTAGAGGTATTTCACTTCCTCCTCCTTTGTCTTCTTCTTTTCTGGTTCTTCTACTTCTTTGGTGACATGGGCTTCATTTCTTTCCGTTCTCTTCTTATTGTCCTTTTTGAGTTTAGGACAATTCCTTTTGAAATGCCCATATTCAGTACATTCATAACATTGATTCTTAGACATGTTGATTTTCTATTGAAATCTCTTTCGAGAATTCCCTTTCTTCCTTGCCAAAGCTATATATGCTGAAGTTTGTTCAGTTGATCCAACATCGTTCTTTGCCTTTGATCTAGTTTCTTCAATCTTGCATAATGACCACAGATTGTTGAAGGGAGTGGTTTCCTTCTTCCCATAGATACTTGATACAAAGTTGCCACATTCGTCAGGTAGAGCATTGAGCACAATGGTGGTCATCTCTTGATCAAACATTATTTCTCCTAGCTCTTGTATTTGATCTCTTATTTGAGATACCCTCATAAGCTATGAGGCTACCCCTTCTTCCTTTGATACCTTCATCTTGTATAGTTCGGTTCTTAATGATATAATTTCTCCTGCAATGCTTACAAAGAACAATTCTACCTTCTTTTCATAGATCTCTTTCGTTGTTTTCAACTTTGCTACATAAGGGATGAGAGAATCCTTGATTGACTCAATAAGGATTCTTTGAGCCCTTATCTCTCCTTTCAGGGACTTTGATAGTGCTTGAGATTGCTCTTGAGGAGCTTTAGTGATTGATCATGTGACATATTTACTAACTTCATTTTCTATGAGAATCAAATTTATTCTCTTCTTCCATGCAAGGTAATTTGCTGACCCAACAAGTTTGTTGTTCTCCTTGCAGAAAGAAGTCATTGTAGATTGAGACATAAAATATAGAATACTTACTTGTCAAGTGAAGATGCTCTTTGATGATGATATCTTCAACTTGATGTCTTCTTGATGATGTTGACTTCCACTACTCCTTTGATGTTGACAACTGAAGATGCCTCCTTGATGATGATTGCTTGATGATCTTCTTTTGAGATGTGATCTTTTCTTTAATGTGAGGGAGGTCACTTTGATTCCTTTGATGATGATGAAATGCTTCTTCTTGCTTCCTTTGGTTGATGATGGTATAATGTGTAAGCTTCCCAAGAATGTTTCAAGTGTAGAGTCCTTCTTTCAATGGAGGTAGGGCCTTTGAGGTCGTCTTCTTCTTCAAAGTGTTGTTTCTTCTAGATGATATGATCCTTGTGATTAGATGGATTGTCCCCCTTGATGCTTTATTTATGTTCAACCCTTATGTATCCTTCTTCAATGGAGTGACCTTCAAGCTGCATTTCCCTGTTGTTGTCACCTTAGCTCTGATACCATGTCGAGAAATCAAGGGGAACTAGATTAGGTGATTTATCTTACTTTGATAATTGCTTGTGATGTTCTTTTACTTAACTTGATATACTTGTGATTAGCTTCTTCTTTCACTTGATTATTATTATGTTCTTATCATCAAACAACTACCAAACTATGAAGATCAATGAAACAAGAGGAGACAAAATATAAGTTGCTAGCCAGGGCCAAAACCTTTCCTATTGAGAGGAAAACCCACAAGAATTGCTTTCTTCTTATAGAATCTTCTAATGACGAATTCCAAGACCTAAGACCCTTGACCAAGACTTCTCCAAGACCAAGTCAAACTCTCCTTTGATGAGCTTGTCCTTCACTAAGTCAACCCAAGTCAAACTTGTTTCACAACAGCTGCAACTTCTTCTTTGATCACAGTTTCAAACCTGCAATTGTGACTATAATTTTCGGTCTCCCTTGCAATTTTCAGCTTCCACTGCAGAAACCCTAGATTGGCACGTGTGAGAGAATCATGGTGAATTCTGCCTCCTTTCTCCTTTGTTGGGATTATTTCTTCTTCCTTGACAATTCAACTTGCATACTAGATCTTTATGACACCAAAATTCGGCTTTGATTAGAGGTCTGAAATTTCAGATTTGTGACTGCAATATGTACCTTCAGATCTTCGCACGTGTGGAATTATGTAACCCAAAACAAGCTTCAAAACATCGGCTTTTCTCCTCCTTGTATTTTCTTCTTCTTTGCTCCTTTTAGGTCTCTCTTTTTCTCCTTGATCGAACTTGATGACTTGTTCCAAATGAGGTCGAGTGCCTCTTATTTATAGGCTTCTTGGAGGTCCTTTATCTTAGACTTCTTGCATCCATCTTGGAAATTTATTGTTGATTTTTTGTAGCATCGGATGTGTTCTAGCCACGAAACTTTGTGGAGATATTAGAATACATGTATTCTCCAAAACCCATAGATCGTTTCTGGAAATTCCACGTAGAGACGATTTAATTAAAATAATTAATATTTTTTTAATGGGACCTAAGTCCAAACTTAGGAAAACTGATTAATTAAAGGGTATTAATTAAGTCATGGTGAGAATCTTCTAGAAGAAGAAATGGATCGAGTTCTAGTTAATCTTAGCCATCGATTATGTTTTAATCTTGGCCATTGATGTCTCAACGAGATATTATAAGAAGAAATTCGATATGGGTTGGAGAACATACTCCAGAGACAAGTTATTCGATTTTGCTGGGAAATCGAACTCCAAAGTAGCAATAGTCAGTTGCCGGAGGTGATTCAGTAAAGTCGAAGCAGTGAGAGAGGGGCAGGGATATTAAGACTGGAAGGAAGTTTCTCCAGTCCAGTGATTGTATAGCAGAAGGGAAGTGAGTGCCACAGAGAGGCAGCACAAAGTAGAGCTTCAGAGGGAGATCAATATTTTGTTGAGGAGAAGTCGAAATTTAGTGCTAGAAGCTGAAGTGGGAGCACGGAGGATCGATTTTCCAGATAGAATTTGATCAGTTAGCGAGAGAGATGCTGATCCGAGTTGTGGGACACAAACCTGTGTAGCTTGATGTAGAGGCAGCACAGAGGCCACAAGGGGCATCTCATCTTGAGCAAAGGTCAGTGTCGGATCACCGATGGGAGTGAGATTTTTCTCAGTAGATCTCCTGTCAGTTATTTCTCTGTAGGGAAAGCTAGATTTGAGCTTCCATAGGTTTGTACTTAGATTTACTATTGCATAATAAATAAAACCCTCAGTTGCTGCATTGGTTTTTCCAAGTTGGGTTCTTCCGGGGACATTGGTCCAAAAGTTTTATTTGTGTGTGTGATTCTATTTTTCCAATATTATTTTTCTTCTACAATATTGTATTTGTAAAGGCTGTAGTGTATTAGTTTTGATATTTACCGTGGAATGCAGTAAATAATTTGTTCAAGTTATTTAACAAATAGAAGAAACTTAATCAGTTGCTATAGTAAGATTCAGGGTTTTCGAATTTTTACATGGTATCGGAGCACAGGTCATAAGCCGAAGAGCTTAGTAGCAGAAGGGAAGAGAATTTTGAATCTTTGCAGAGGCAACAGTTTGAAACCCTCTAGAGGCAGCGTAGATCTTGAGTCAGGGGGGTCAGTTTTTGAGGAAAATTTATTTCTTTGAGAGAGTTGACAGAGAAATTAGATTTTCCAGATCGAAGATTACCAGAGGCAGAGGATGTAGCAACAATTTCCTTACAGAGCCAGATCTTCAGTTGGGATGCAATTATTTTGCAGCAGTTTGCTAGTGCAAAATAGTGTCAGGAGGAAGGAAAAGCACACACTGAGGGAATTCTTTTCTCAGGGGACTACTAGCCCATAAATTTGAATTTTCCTAGCAGAGTTGTAGTAGTTGTGAGCAGATTTTCCCACTCCAACAGGGAATGCGAAAATCTAGTCAACAACTGCGTAGAGGAGAAGAGGAGGAATTCAACATTTTTGCAGAGAAGGCATTGTTGAAAAGTGTAACTAGGTTCGGTCTTCATAATGACATGTAATTATGATTTTATGTAATAAGATGTAAATACGAAAAATAGAATTATTTATTGACTTGCTTCATGGGTTTCATGGGCAAGGGATTTTGTTTTTGAGTCAAGACTCTCATTGAGAGTCTTTAGGATTTATTTGTCATCTAGTCATAAAATGTTAGTCATTGTTTGTAATGAAGTCATGCTACACTTTGTAAAAGAGTCAATTTTGTCTATGTAAAGTATCCTCCAAGACCTTGTCACTTATCCTCTTCAAGTTGGCCTACAATGATGGGAGAAATTGCTAGATAAAGTCAACCTAACCTCAAGTGAACGTGTCGGCCTAAAGGACATGTGTGGAGGTGTATAAATAGCCCAACTCAGCCTCACTTGAAGACAGATTCAACAAGCAACTCGACTTGCATTTAGACAAGAAGAAGTGCGAAGGGAAGGGCTAATAGAAGTGTGAAGAAGTGAAGAAGCAGAAGTGCGAAGAAAGAGAAGAAGCAGAAGTGCGAAGAAGAAGAAGAACAAAAGTGCGGAGAAAGGAGAAAGAGGATTCTTCTGGGTAATTTGAAGTTAGGGTTTCTTCTTGATTAGCGAAAAGGACTTTCTTCTGGGGCAGCAAAGTTTCTTCTGGGCAGTGTGAAGATAAGTTTCTTCTGTGCAGTGCGAAGATAAGTTTCTTCTGGGGCAGCGAAGTTTCTTCTGGGCAGTGTGAAGATAAGTTTCTTCTGTGCAGTGTGAAGATAAATTTCTTCTGGGGCGCGAAGTTTCTTCTGGGCAAGCGAAGGAGAAGGATTCTTCTAGGAGGTCGAAATCTAGAGATCGAGTTTCTCTAGAAGAGACTAGTGAAGACCTAGAGACCGAGATTCTCTAGAGGAAGTCGAGAAAGAGAAGTGTGAGGAATAGAGACCGAGTTTCTCTAGAAGGAGCCAAGGAGAGCGGTTCTAGATCAAGAAGAAAGACAAGGAAGGGAAGAGGCAGAGCATCAAGGTTAGTGACAAGGTTCTTGGGAGGATACTAGAGTCAAGGGTCTGTGTCATGGTCTTGGTACTTATCAATAGAAGATCTAGAAGAAGAATTTTGATCGGGTTTCCTCTCAAGAGGTGAGAGGTTTTGGCCTTGGCTGATAAGGCTACATACTGTGTCACTTGTCTTTTATTGTGCATATTGGTAATTGTCTTGATGAGAAGAACACATTAATAAGCTAATAAAGAGAAGACTATAAGTTAAGAAGTGAAAGTACATCACAAGCAATTATCAAACAAAGAGATTGTTAACTTTGAACGCCCTAGATTTCTCAACAGGCATCAGTAGGGCTGAGAGATTGGGGATTGATTGGAGGGAGCCTCCAACTATGTGTTCTAGAAGGCAATAATTTCTTGTCTTCTAGATGAGTAGGATCTCAAAGCTTATATCAATGGTGTGGTAGTTGTACCCGCAAATGCAGATCTGCTTAAAGTCTACAAGAAGGTGATGGCGAAGGTAAAGAGGTTGATTTTCGATGAGGTTCGAGATCACGTGGTCTCTCACATAACTGGCAAAGATACTGCTCGACAGATGTGGGAAGCACTTGCTACGCTATACGAGGGATCTTCCGAGCAACGAAAGATGTATCTTGAGGAGAAGCTGAGATGCACGAGGATGCAAAAAGGGGAGCGTATAGACCCATTCCTTACTAGGCTTAAGGATATCTGAGATTAGTTGTCTGTAGTAGGGTCAACGCCTCAGCCTACTGAGTTGGTGCGGTTTGCTCTAAACAACGTTTCTGAAGAGTGGCAAGTCATTGTGTAGAGTATTATGGGCAAAGAAAAGTTTCTAGATTGGGATCGTATGTGGGTTGATCTGCAGTAGGAGGAGATGAGGCGAGATTTGGTGAAGACCACCATCATTAGCAGTAGCAGTGGTGCGACGAAGCAAGTAAAGGAAGAGGAAGATGTGGCCCTCGCATCAAAGGGGCAACAAGAGCAGCGCAGGAGGAAGAAGGAAATTTCCAAGGTGAAATGCTCAAGATGTGGTGAGCTTGGCCACTACAACACTCAATGTCCTCTAAAAAAGAAGGAAAAGGAGGAGAAGCAGGATCAGTAGGCTGCATCTGTAGAGATTGACAGCCTGTCCTCTAGATTGGAGGAAGAGTTTGCCATGATCACCGATATACCTCTAGGAGTGAGGTGGGGTGATTTGGTTTTGTAGCCCTAGAGAGCTACAAGATGGGTAGGATTCTTGTGGAGGTCAAAAACATGAATCAATACCTTGCTACGAGAGCCCAAAAACATGTAGTAGCAGGATGGATCAGTGGCAGTTGATGTAGTCAGATGCCAGAGTGACATATGCAGTAGCTAGTAGCGATCAGATACTAGGCAGCGCAGTGCAGAGTTGGCAACAATGCAGATGGCACAGAGCAGAGTTAGCGGCAACGCAGAGGTTTCAGTGGCAGCGAAACAATCAGGACTCAGGTGACAGATGCATCATACTGACCACAGTTGGTTCAGTGATTTGGATGCTTTTTCGTTGCAGTTGCAGTAGCAGCAAATGGAGAGGGAGTTGCAGTGCAGATGCAGTGTTGGCAACAATGTAGCAGTGCCAACAGCAACACAGATGCAATGTTTATCAGAGTTGCACAGCAGTTGGTGGGCAACAATAGCTAGACATCAGCAACGTAACAGGAGGTAGTGCAGAGATAGGGTGTTGCTTCAGTGGGTTGTATTGCTAGAACACATTCCTCGCTAAGAGGGAGTGTTTATTTTTTGTAGCATCGGATGTGTTCTAGCCATGAAACTTTGTGGAGAGGCTAGAATACATTATTCTCCAAAACCCAAAAATCGTTTATGGAAATTCCACATGGAGACCACTTAATTAAAATAATTAATATCTTTTTCTAATGGGACCTAATTCCAAACCTAGGAAAACTGATTAATTAAAGGGTATTAATTAAGTCATGGTGAGAATCTTCTAGAAGAAGACATGGATCGAGTTCTAGTTAATCTTAGCCATTGATTATGTTTTAATCTTGGTCGTTGATGTCTCAATGAGAGATTATATGAAGAAATTCGATGGGGGTTGGAGAACACACTCGAGAGACAAGGAATTTGATTTTGTTGGGAAATCGAGAGTAGCAGCAGTCAGTGCTTAGAGGTGATTTAGTAAAGTTGAAGCAGTGAGAGAGGGGCAGGGACAGTAAAACCAAAAGGAAGTTTCTCCAGTTCGGTGAGTGCATAGCAGAGAGGCAACGCAGAGAAGAGCTTTAGAGGGAGATCCGTATTTTGCTGAGGAGAATTCGAAATTCAGTGCCAAAAGCCGGAGTGGGATCTCGAAGGCCAAGAGGATTGATTTTCTTGATAGAAACTGATCAGTTAGCGAGAGAGACACTAGTCCGAGTTGTGGGATGCAAATCTGCATAGGCTAACGCAAAGGCAACAAGGGGCAACTCATCTTGAGCCAAGGTCAGTGTAGATCACCGGTGGGAGTGAGATTTTTCTCATTAGATCTTTTGTCAGTTATTTCTATGTATGGAAAGATAGATTTGAGCTTCCATAGATTTGTACTCAGATTTGCTATTGCATAATAAATAAAACCCTCAACTGTTGCACCAGTTTTCCCAAGTTGGGTTTTCCCAGGGACATTGGTCCAAAAATAACAGTGTTATTTATGTGTGTGATTCTATTCTTCTGGCATTATTTTTCTGCCGCAGTATTGTATTTGTGAAGGTTGTAGTGTATTAGTTTCGATATTTACCGTAGAATGCAGTAAATAATTTGTTCAAGTTATTTAACAAATCGAAGAAACTTAATTAGTCGCTGTAGTAGGATTCGGGGTTTCCGAATTTTCACATTTATCACCCTCGTCCTCATCATCATAATGTCATTCCTTCCTTGCATGAGCTAGGTTTTCTTATTTCAGCAGAAACATCGATCTAGGTCTAGCTCTAGGGTTTTATCCACAAACCCTAGGGCCTTCCAGTCTGCTAGGATTTTTAAACCCTAGAATTTTTATTTACAATCTTTGTAAGTCCACTAGACTTTGTCACCTACAAAAATTTCTTTTCCATATCTAGCATATGTGATGAAATTCGTCATGT
The DNA here is from genome assembly GCA_000404065.3 of Pinus taeda. Taxonomy (NCBI): domain Eukaryota; kingdom Viridiplantae; phylum Streptophyta; class Pinopsida; order Pinales; family Pinaceae; genus Pinus; species Pinus taeda. Next base: position 16,302 of record APFE031655110.1, read on the forward strand.
CATCAAACAATCAAAGGATGTTCCATCTTGATGTCAATCAAGATTAAGGATCTCCAATAGAGACTGCCATATAAATGTGAGATGTCTTCATCAAGAGAGAATATGGCAAACCCACAACATACTTGGTTATTGCTTTAGCAGCGCTAGCTATGATATTCTTGCAACTATGTATTCTTAACTAAACATGATTTTGACCTTTTCAACCCAAGTAGCCTATCCTTCATCATAGGAATAGTAATAATAAGGACACCTCCAGTTTTGCAAATGATTCATTTTTCTCAAGAGGACTTCGGTCTCCAAACTTGAAGAGGAACTCAACATCTTCGTCATTGTCATGTAAGAAATGAAGGTAATATCCCACAAACTTTCTTCATCAAAGTGTGCTTTCTTCAAGATTTGTCTAGGGTTTACAAACCCTAGGACTATTAGATCTTCAAGAAGGGATTACATTCTAGCACAAGTGTTATAACTCTTCTCTTCTCAACTCCCTCTATTCTGGAGCAATGTGTCAAACATTTGAAGCAATAGTTAGAGTTAAGCAATGACTTCAACAACATATCTATCATAGTTACAATAGAACAATGCAAATCATCCTATGAATCTTTGACAAGAACCCTTAATCACACAAAATAATTTTCATAGTAGTCTAAGGTATATAGCATTAGAGTTTGCAACTTCAAATTAATACTTATGCTAATAAACACATATCTTATAGTATGATGCAACTTAGGTTCGAACAAAGACATCAATCCGAACGATCTCTGTTAGGTCTTCTAGGGTTTTACAAAACCCTAAGTTTATTAGTTATTTGAAGAATGAGAGCGCCTTATATCACAATTTCTTTTGACTCGGCATGTACACGACATATTTTGTTAAGAATTTTATTGGCAACATTTTTAGATCAGCTTTCTTTAAGTGTCATGACTTATTAGTAACACTATTCTTGATTTTGCCTCTAGATGGCATTTTGAACCGGATTCAACATAGTCCATGGAGGCTCTTTAAACAAGTCTAAACGAAAGTCCTTGTCTAGGGTTTAATACAATCTCATACTTAGTCTTACTAAATATTTCCAAGGTAACATACTACCTTTTGCAACCCGAAAAGATATCCCTTTTCACAGGCTTGTACACAAACTTCAACCCATTATTACTTTATCTTACCTCAAGATAAGATCATCAAATTTGTACAAATTTCTCTCGCTGTAGCTTGATATGGATAGAACACCATAAGAGGATACAGATGTGTAATGGAGATCCATGCCTTAGAATTGAAGTTGTTAACATGGTTATAATGACAAACAAGGAAGTCCAAGTAAATGAATTAATCCTTTGACAAAGTATTGCAAGACTTCCATATAACTTGTTCTATAAACAATCTTAAATTGAAATCGCTTTTGCAAACATTAAATCCTCCTTTTATTAGACTTCACATAGAAAGACTACTTCGTTGGTGTTTGGACCTTTCTTCTAATCCTTCTTAGCTTGCTGGTTTGAGATACTTAGGATTTCTTTTGACTGAGGCATTTTGGACTCACTGAAAAACTTTCTTCGATTTCTTTTGTGGCCTAGATCTATAAGGTTGTTTGGTCCTGTAACAAATGAATTGATGTTTTGAACCTAAGGCTTTAACCTTCTTCCTTTAATTAAGAGCCTTGCTAGCATATTCACTGATTAATGTATTTTAGGCTACTTTTGATCACTGTCTTACATTCTTCGTCCTTGTATTCTATTACCCCTAAGGCCTTTTGGCCCTCTACAAAGCCTATGGCCTAACCTTGGTCTTGTCTGCTCATGTCTTAAGGCTCTTCAATCTTCTTTCAACCTGATTAAGGGATTTTCAAATTTGAACTAGGACTTTAACCCTTTGTGATGTCCCTTTTTCTGGTGTTCCTTATGGCATGGTTAGGATGGACTTTCAGGGTTGGAGGCAAAGAGGTCACAGGTGCAAGTTTGCGTCACTAGTGGCTCTAGTGGCTTTTGGAGATGTTTTATTGGGTTTGGAGGAGTTCACTTACCATCTTCCATCATTAGGATTGATTCTGCACAACTCGCTTCTCGATCCATTGCATTTTGATAATTCCCATGAAACGAGGTTATTATTGTGTCTAACTCAATTAATTATGCTTAAGGTGGCATTTCGAGATAAAAACTTAATGAAACACCTTAGTGTAATAGCTCGTTGGAATCAAAACGAGAAGATCTACAAGATGGGATGGTTAGTGGGGATTTTCAGTGGTCTGAGGAGGCATGGTGGCCAATTTACCATTTTTCCACGTTAAAAAGATATTTTAATTGAGGGAAATGTGCTCAATGATTCAAATAATAATAAAATAGGAGCTTCTAGAGGAGTTCATTAGATCTATAAAAAGAGGAGGAAGCCATTAGAGAACATCTTGGATTTGATCTTTCTTGTTACATGAGAGGTTTGAAATCTCAGTTCTCTACTTCATTGTAGCCCTAGGATGGAAACCCTTGGGTGATTTAGTGAGATTGGGCGAGTACCCATCTCCCCTTGGTGAATTCATCTAGAATTCACAGGAGAGCTTAGCAATGACAATTCAGTTTAGTTTTGGTGGAGGGCCAGTGCAACATTGGAGCAAATTCTTGAGCCAGTTCTATTTCAATGATATCAATTGTTTTGGCATGTAAAACCACAATTTATATATATTAATTAATGCTGAAATTATTTCTGCTCATTATTGACATTTGCAGTTCTATGTTGCTAAATTTTACATGGCAATCTTTTGTTTGTGCATGGAAATTTTATTTGAGTTAAAAGTTTTGACAAATCTCCAAAATTTTGCATTTGGAACATTACAGTGGTATCAGAGCATGATTTTGGCTAGCTGTGGGTTAAAATCAAACGTGATGTTAGGGCTAGAGTCAAAAGTCCTTTGATCCGAAGATTGGAACTTTGGAATGAAAGGGCTAAATTCATCTCTTCATTGGAGGACGAATTTTCTTCTACATCAATAGGCCCAAAGCATTATTCAGTGAAGTAGTGAAACCCTTATTATCGTCAGATGAGAGCACTAACAACAAGGTGGCCGAGAGGATTTTTTTTTTATGCAAGTAGTTGGTGCAAAAATTAAAATTTTTGGGTCGATATTTTTAAAGTCTACATGGCCATTCTTATTTCGTCCCATCAATTTTGTTTTTGATCAGCATGTTGGTTCCCTGTAGTAGCTAAGGTTTCTTTGTGGATATCGAACAGAGGGGGATCACATTCCTTAAACACTGATCGTGGGTCAATGAATCGAAGAGACTGAGCCTTTCCAACATAATTTTGCTGCTGTGCAAAAAGCTGACTCAAAATTATGGGCTGAGATTGTATCGACAACGTTCATAATTTTTCTTAACCAGGTGGAAGTATTGAGTCAACATTTTTGGCACTGAACGTATCGACGTGGAGCGACTTGCCATCGGTTGATCTAGAACCAAGGGTTTTTTGCAGAGCGGGGGCCGAGAGTATAATTGGTGGGCCGAGTATTGTGCCAAAGAACGAGCTACCATTTCAAAAGATTGTAAATTGCTTCTAGTGTTGAATTGTATTTGTCTGTGTAGCCGCCAATAACGCTGCCATATACTAGAACGTAGTACATAATGGGGCCTCCATTTCTCCTTAATAAGCCGAGAATCGTTCTGGAAACTGGTATCTATGTGCTTCGCTGTGTGATTGACTATGCTACAGTTGGTTTGCGGAGACTTAGTGCGAACGACATCAATTTACACCACACAGTAGCTTGCTTATAGAGGCAATCGAAAGGGTGATTACAGAGGTGCCAGTTTATTGGATCGTTCATGTCGAATGATCTGTTGTTAATTGAAAAACTTAAGCTGAGTTATTAACTGCTGGGGATGGTGCAACAAAGTCAGTAGTCAATCTCAACGTGGATTGCTGGATTGAACGTAGTGGATCCACAAAGGTTGTATTTAGTCTTGGTGAATTGGGATTGATGCAGGAGGCATGCATCCGCAGGCAGAAGTATGATGGGCATATTTGACGTCTGAATTTGTGATTGCACAAAGGTCAACCTCACGTTTGACGGGAACAACACAAATAATTTTCTGAATACTTTGTTGAGGCATACACTGTTGTACACTTGGGCATTTGGGGGAGCTAAACATATCTTCTCATTGGCTGGAGGTAGTGTGATCACCATGGTCAAGGGATATAATTGTATGTGGATCGTTGGTGCTGTAGATGCATTACTGAGGCAGGGAGCAGTTTCCAGGTACGAGTTGCATCTCCAAGTGGATTGTAGCAAAGGGACGATTTGCCAATGTCATTGGATTGAAGCCCTTCCTATGCATTATGGACGAGTTTCCTTCTCTTCATTTTGGTTGAGCCAACCACATTAAGGTTGAATCCAACATTCCCTGGCTGAGAACTTTGTGCCATATCCACCCTAGTATGATGAACGTGAAAGGACCATAGATCAAAACTGAGAATAAATTGGCTGCACAAAAGAAGTATTGGCCACAAGGACCATGATTCTCTCATTTTTGGACTGATCTTGGTTGGTTAACACATTGTTGTACCTAGGTACTGGGAGGTGGAAAATATATATGTATATATGTCTTTGCTGAAAGGCGTCATGCATTGCTGATATTATTCTGAAGAGGGGTCTCTACACAGTCGTCTCTCGTTTACATTCACTGGTATTTCTCAAATTGTCCTTTTTAGTTTATGCACTACCAGTGGCTGTAGTTACAGACGTGTATTGATCACATGTCGTATTATTATTTGAGTTTTGAATCTTGTTTTTCCATCAAACATTGTATATTGTTCGTTCTTTATTCTGGGTGTATTGATGTTTGTGACAGAGTAGGTTTGAGAGATATTGATGGGTTTGTAGGTTGATTTTCCATGTATATGTTGAGCGTTGTTACCTTTGAAGAGTATTGTTTAGTAGATGCTAATGTTGTGTGTAAATGATGCATGTTGCCTGTATTATGAGTGAGGGTTTGTTAGAATTTCGTAGCAGAGAGATTTGTATCTAGTACTGTGTCAAAGCATATGAAGTTGTCAGTCTTATGCTACACATCGTTGGGCATATAGTTTTCATAGTCAGGCATAGTCCTATAAAAACAAATTCATGTACTTTCTATCAATGAACAAAACATGGATCAAACCTTCATAAACTCCATTAATAAATTAGTAACAACAATCAACCGATCATTTTGCAAAGGGATACTTACTTTGCTAAGGCAAGAGAAACCACAAAAAGAACATGGGTTGGGACACAAAATCTTTAAACTTGGGACAAATTTGAAACACATGAGGGTCACGATAAAAGCTCTTTTCAAACTTGAAGAACTGGATGCACTCCTTTCCAAAGTACACCGGTTAGAGGGGAAGAAACTAATTTGGGCCCTAAAACCAACGATGTTTGCCCTAATGCAAAACAAGTTCTTGGAGTACCTTTATGAAGGGGTCGCACTTCTAGTTGTCTCTTGTCTCAGCAGTATCATGATGCTGACTACATCTATACCTCCTTACAGTGATGACATAATGAGGAAAGTCTTCAAACTGATAGTAGAGACCTTTCAAGACTTGGATAACAGTGAGGGTCCTACATTTGGGAAAAAGCTTGCGATTCTAAAAGTCATGGCCCTGGTTAGATCTTATGACATCATGTTTGATTTGGAGTGTGATGAACTGATTCTCCAAATGTTCCAATGCTTCTTCATGTATGGGAGGTCGTGATGCCTTTTGTAGGGAGTTGTGGACTAGATTATTAACCATTTGGAGGAGAGAACAACTAGTCTCACCTACTGCTTATGAACAATCTGAAAGGTTGGTTGAGAAGAACATTGGGTTGTTCAGAAGACAGTTGACCAGGGAGTTTCCGGTTAGATGAGGGAAGCTCTTTTGGAGATAGTGGTGCATCCATCTTTGGGTATACCCATTGACGAGGTGCAAGTAGATGCAGTAGCAGCTAGCAAAGCTGTAGTATTTCTAGGCAACAACCCTCTCCAAGGGTACATAGACAGGGCGTGCAACATGTGTTTCCCACTTATAAGAAGAGAGGCAGGGATTCCTAGATATGTCTAATTGATTGGTTGGGTTGAGCTGCATGAGTTGAGCATGGTGCAACACAATGAACTCGTACAATACACATGTATGTATGCATCCGATCTTTTCCACAGGATGGATTGGAGGGAGATCATGAGTTGGTATCCTGTTGGTGGTGTGATATTCTTAGTCGAGAGAATAGTGCAACAAGTCTCATAGACATGAGTAGTACTACATACTGCAATTAGTTGTGAGAGGTAGGCCAATGACTTTCCAGCCCTTCAGGCCTACATCTACATAGTGGCACTTACCTTGGCCTATGCCAAGGGTTGGACTTAAGAGAGGTGATGAGTTGGTATATGGTTAATGGAGCAACATTTATAGCTCAAGCTATAGTACAACGTGAGCCATGGAGCATCGATGCTTGTTCTGGGTGGCATTGTGATCCAAGATGATTTGTTGATGGCAGTCGGAGATTGGTTTCGGATTCGGGCATTGAAGGGTTGATTTTGTTGATCAATGGTTGTCATTGTGGCAAACCCGATCTTGCATGGGCATTTTGAGTTGACAACTTACTCTATTTTGAGTCAAGGATCTTCTAGATGGATTCTACTCATCGAGATGTTTCCGTTGATATATGGCACGCTAAGTAATTCTTCACAGTTTGAGAGTTATTTGCATTTGAAGTTAGTAATCCCAGTTAGTGGACTAAAACCCTTTAGGGTTGTGGCATGGCACTTATAATTGGTTGTGGTCATTGAATAGTCAATAATTAATAATGTTTTTTTGCTCCTGAGATCCCTCCAATGTTCACTTGTTGAGGACCCTCTCAACTCAAGACATTCATATAAATAATGACCCTCATATCCTCCTCTAGTAGGGATTTTGTGGCTTCAAACAAGTCATCATGGCATTTTCGCTATAACGTTTTTTCTGCGAAGCTTTAGAAGCTGAAATTAAAACCCATTTGCGCCGAAATCTTGATGAACCTCGCGACCTAATTTCAGATCTTGGTTCGCTATATTTTCGGAGATATGATCTGAGGAAGTTAGGGTTTTTGTAGGCTCCCGAATTCCATGTCAAACAGGTGACGCTGGGAAAATCGCCATAACTTTCTCTCTGAGCATTGGATTCAAATTTCATAAATAGTCAAAGAAAGAGGATAGACTGTAGCTTGTTGAGTAGCGTTTTTAGGGCCAAAGGTCACAACAATGACACATGGCACTTCGTACAAGTTCGCTCTACTGAACCAATCTATAATCAGGTCATCGTGGGAGATTGGGCATAACTCTTTCTTGAAGAATCCAATCTTGATCAAACTTGTGGGGTTGGAAAGAGGACTCAGAGGTCTACCACAGGACGAAATTTCAGACCCTGGAGATCCGAAATTACATAGATACAACAGATTCAATATTGAGCTCCTAGAAGGCAAAAAAAAGCATGCATTCAAGGATCACTGCAGTAAGGACCACACATCAACAGTCAAGGGTAAGTCTCCTACAACAAGGTATGTATGATTAGTGTTTACATTTGAAATATGAGTATCATCTTTGACATATTTTTTTGCAAGACAACGTAAGTACATATAGGGTCTCAGTTATATCTCTATGTCTTTATATGTCACAGTTAGTTTTGATACGGCATTTCAGATGTCCTATTCTTGATACTACACATTTGATGCTACATATTCTTGATGTTACACCAAGTCTGCTAAATCTATTTGATGTTGTAAGTTCATATTACTTGTCTTGTCATAGTGATAGAATGGTCTCTATTGTTGTACTTAGAACTTGGTCCATCACAAGTCTAGGGTTTGTCATCAGTTTTTATTGTATATATCTTTCGGTCAGTTTTGGATATAGTCTTGCATAATGTCCAGGCCTATATCAAGAGTGGGAGTCTTTGTCTATTGCTGCTACAAGTCAACAACAAAAGTGATAAGCACACTTCAAGTACGCATTGTAATTTTAATTTGTATTTATTCATTATTATGCACTTACACGTGTTTTGCAGGTAGAGGTAAGTTGAAGGATATTTTGTTTTGTTTTAGGATTGGTTTCGCCGAGCAAATTTTGCATGTAGGTAGAAGAGATTCAAGTACAAATTCAAGCAAGAATTCAAGAGCAAAAGTATCAAATCAAAGGAAGCATTGCAGCGGGACATCCTTTTAAGACATGACAACCATCCGTAAATTGTGAAGAAGTGTCAAGGCCAAGAGTCATCATTGTAAAGTTGTAAAAGAGTCATTTGTAAAAGTGTCATCATTGGAAGAGTCATTATTGTAAAGGAGTCAATCTGCCTAGAGTCGAAAAAGCATTATTGGGAGGTATAGGAGTCTCTGTTGGGATGATGTCATGTTTGGGTTGTAGGTCATAGAGTGATTGGGTATTTGGTCAAGTATAAGAAAATCATTGTACATCTTATTGTATTGTGGATTGTTGTCCTTGGTTTGGTAATCCACAGTCTTGTCTTATTTCAGTCATTATAGGGTGGCAGGGAGGTGCTAGGCAGGTGTATGAAGTCGCCTACAGGTTGGGGCCTGTGAACACTTTAGGGTGGTAGGGTGGTGCTAGGGCGAGTTGTGGCTCGCTAGGGTGTTGGAGCATCCATTCAATTGATTACTAAAGAAACGAGGGCGTTGGGGCGTCCTTCCAATGGGAGATGGAGAAGAATTTTTTTCTAAAATTCTAGGAAGTTGTTGCTCTCATTTCAGTTGGGGCTGAAGATTAAAGAATTTATTAGAAAAGCATTCGGTGGTTTTTGACTCGGAGGGGGTTTTCCACTTAAAATTCTTGTGCCTACTGTGGTTTTTTATTTACTGTTATTACTTCATAAACATTAATAATAATTGAAGATTAAGTAATGCTCTGAAAAGATTTAAAAGTGCTAATTGATAAGGAATACTGATTCACTGATTGCCAAACATTGAATGTTTCAATTGCCATAACTATGGCCATAGTGCTCGCGGTTGCAGATATAAGATGGAATCACCTATGGACAACATTGAATGCTTCAAGTGTCATAACTATGGGCACATGGCTCGAGATTGCAAGAATAAGAAGGTTTGGAAAAGTAAATAGGTACAGGAAGACAAAGCGGATAACAAGTTTTCAGCAGTTATGCTTTCAGGAAATGTAAAAGCAAAAGGTCATGAGGAACTAGCAATTGCTTTAGATGATGACTCAAGTCAAGATGGCCCATTAGGTGATTCACTATTTTGAACAATCTGGCTTGTTGACTCCTTAATGTTTGTAGAGGAGGAGTCTATGCATCAGTATATGGCACAAGTCTACGATTGACAGGAAGGTAGTCTGAGCAAGATGGCAGTTTCATTATAGGTTCAGGGGTAGCAAAACAATTGAAGCATTACATGTTACCAGGAACAAGGCAAGATTAGTCTACAAAGGATATGCACAGGTTGAAGGAATCAATTTTGAAGAAACATTTGCTCCCATTGCTAGAATGGAAGCTATCAGGATGTTTCTTGCTTATGCTTGCTCGAGAAAAATCAAGGTCTACCAAATGGATGTTAAGTTAGCTTTTCTAAATGGTGAATTGGAGGAAGAAGTTTACATTGAACAACCCAAAGGTTTTCTGCTCTCTGACAAAGAAGACTATGTCTGCAGATTAAAGAAGGCTCTATATGGTCTCAAGCAAGCTCCTAGGGCTTGGTATGCTCGTCTTGACGGATATCTACATCAACAGGGATTCAAGAAAGGAAGCGTTGACAACAATCTTTATGTGAAAGTGGATCGAGATAACCTAACAATTATCAAAGTATATGTGGATGAAATAATCTTTGGAAGCAGTGATGACAGATTAAGTAAAGACTTTGCCACAAAAATGTAAAGTGAGTTTGAAATGTCTATGATTGGCGAACTGACATAAATTTTAGGGCTTTAGATTTCTCGACAGGATAAAGGAATATTCATATATCAACCCAAGTACATCAAAGAAATGCTCAAGAAATTCCAGATGGAAGATTGCAAGCCAACCCTTACCCCCATGGTAACATGTTGCAAGTTAAGCTTAGAAAATTCATCAAAGGATGTGGACCAAAGGTTGTATAGATCCATGATTGTTAATCTCTTATATGTGATAGCCTCCCGGCCTGATGTGATGTAGGCAGTTGGACAAGTAGCAACATTCCAAGCAACACCAAAAGAATCTCATATTATTGCCGTCAAAAGAATTCTTCGATATCTTAAGGGCACAGCAGAATATGGTCTATGGTATCCCAAAGGAAATTATCTGGTCATCCAAGTTTATATAGATGCAGGTTAGGCGGGAATTGTTGATGATCGTAAGAGTACCAATGGAGCAATATTCTGTTGGACACCTAATCCTCAATGGGTTAGTGTGGAAGCCGAATAGATAAAAGGAGTCCAAGAGACCTTGGGATGTGGAACCCAACGGTCAAACTATGTACTATAAATGTATATCTCTTGTTAATAAAAATGTATTCTCATGTTTTATCCTTCAGATTCTCTTGCTGCCCATGTGTGTTTAACATGGTATCAGAGCGGGCGATCGCTGGTCCTGCTCCAATTTGAGCCACTTGTTTTGTGGTCTCTATATACATGTCAGTTCTGCCTTTCTCCTAATCAAAATTGGAGAATTGCCACCTTATAGAGCATTTTACTGTGTGCATACATACCTATTTCATTACTAAGCAGATTTCACAGGGTATCTGTCCATTTTCCTTGCCACACGCCTATGGATCTGACCTCTCAGCATGAATCTTGCTGAGTTCTTTCCCACACCTGTCAAATATGCCTCTAAATTGGTCAGATTTTGCCAGTCCAATAACCTTCTTGACATCATTAATTAATGCCCTATTTGCTTGTCAGAATTGAGCATTTTATTCCTTATTATGCGCCTGTCCTGTCCATAGGGATCTTAATGCTCCACTAAAATTTATTGTCTGACAAAAGCCATTATATTTGTTCTGTACATTATTCGTTCTCTATGTTGCACTGAGTGTTATTCGCATTTGAATAATTTGGAAGTGTGCGTTGAAAGAGATCGAATTCCAGCTCCTTCTATCATGGAGATCGCGGACTTCGAAGGTTAGTGGCCCTTGGCTTTATAAGACATTTTTTGTTTTTGAAACCCAAGTCTAATAAACCAGAGGTGGTTTTTATTGCCATGGGAAGATGGGTCTGTGTGGGGTATTTACGCTGGCCTTCGCTTCTTCCACGGTAAAATTGTACCGTCTGAATTAATTATATGCCTTAAAAACGACTTTTCTGGGGATAATTTTCGAAGTATTGTTGAGCCCAAACGGGTTCATCTCTGGATCCATTTGTTAAATGGATTTCTGAAGCCAAAACGATGTTTGGATGTTTTCTGGATATAATTCGGAGTCTGTAGTACAAGCATCAATGCGAAGTTTCTCTTTGGTTTTCTATATTTTGTGGAAATTTTGAGTATTTAAGCCAGAAGCTTTGTCTGTGTTTTGCCCCGTGGAATGAGGTGTGGTAGTTATTTTGCATAGCGACACCATATTCAAAGATGGCCAGAAAGTTTCGTGCAAAGCCATGTCGCAGGGGGAATCAGGAAGATGTGAGAAGACGGAGACTTGCGACTTTGGTGCATGACCGAGTATCTTGTTGACGAATGAGAATTAAAAGTTGTGGTGTAAATGATTTTTTGGTTGGTGTTGTGACCTGTATATGGTGCATTCTTTTGCGTTCAAGCCCTTGTTTATGCATCGGTTAAAACGGTTCAATTTAGAGCCTCAGTTTTGAGTGGCTATTCTCATCATGGTGGAAGATTGAAGAAACAATAGTTCAATTTACTCTTTCTTGAAGGCAGCTTGAGGGCCCATTTCTTTATCTCAATGCTGGACGAGTATCTTTGTTACCTGTGTTGCGTCCTGATAGTAGAGCTAAGTGTGATGACTGTGAGTCCTATTCAGTGATATTATCAGGACAAGTATTCATTCCCTGGGCTGCGTATTAATCACTCGGCTTATGCGTAGGACTGTGGGAGATTCAAAAGCTGAGTTCCCTCTGTATTGACATCACAATACTCCTCTATTCACTGTGTGGGTGATAGACTCATACTACAGTTGATTTGCTAGAGTAAATATACCTCTGCATGGACTCTTTCTTCGCTGAAACATTGGAGTCCTTGAGCTGGAAGGAGTGGTTGAGTTACACACATTATTTCAGACCAACATGGTCTCTTTATCCCTCTGTCAGCAGTGATATCGTAGCATTTATTGGAGTTGATAATTTTGGGTCAAACAGCTGTTTTGAACTTCATCTTTGATTGATATTCTCAGGCTGTCTCATTGTGGCAAGTTCTCAGGTTCATCTGTTCCCTCTCTTTGTGTGTATTGTATACTAAGTGTAAAAGAAATAAAGGAAGGACGCTCTTCCAGTTCGTTCTCATTCCCATGTATCAGCGGTAAATAAGTTTCTGAGTATAGAATGAATCTGTTTAAGCCTCTAGAAATTTATAAGCTTTACGAGGATTTTACTTTTGGTTGACGACAAATCAAAGCCTTTAAAATCGAGGTTTTGAATATCAGTCCATGCATTAGAATCATTGGTTTTCATATTTCAGAAGCATTAGGATTCAAAGAAATAAAATAATGCTTCTTGACAAATTTTCTTCAAGTGATTTGAACTCAAGGAAAATTAAAGATTGCACCATGGACCTTTGAAATCATCGGTTTTTGCAGTCAAGACAGATTCCAAAGAAGGACACCGGGAAAACAAATAAAGTTCCTCGAGAGTTTTGCTTCAAGTGAAATGTGTAGTCTGTATACAACAATGGATCGGTATTTGATCCTGAAGTTCTTGATCTCATAGAGGATGATCTAATAGAGAAATTTACTGCTGGTATTTCTACTATGACAGCTCTTTCTAGTATTTGAAGGATCCAAGCAAGTTTGCAGTTGATGTTGCCCCAATGTGGCTTTGTATTTAAAACTCATTATAGTTTCTGTCGACATATATATGCATTGATTCCTTGATTCGACTGCTGCATAAGAGTTTGGTGGGCTGTGTAAAGGCTGTGATTGTTTTGACAAATAAAAGTAGTCTTTTGCGGAGAAAAGTTTATTTCGCTGTATTGTCAAAACATAGTGCTGGTCATTTTTTGTAATTGGTGCTTGCTGGTGGCACACTGATCATTTGCTGCACATTTATAAAGGATATTGCTATGTACTATGAGTGATATTACTTTTCTGCATTGAGTAGTAGTTGTTTAGTTTTTTAAGGTGTAAATTTGACATTGAAGAAAAAATGGCCAGAAACAGTGAAGTATTAGAGTTCCTTAAAACTTTGATATTGTCTACCAATCATGATACATTAAGAGTCAACAAAGTCTCTCTCACAGACATTCAGGTCTGTCTACAAAATGCACAAGAGAAATTTTTTTTTGTAGCTCGAAACTCAGCTACAGCAAGAAGAATTAAAACAGAGTAGTCATTCTGAACCTGTTTCTGTTCAAAAGATTTAAATAGACTCCCATAAAGCAGTAGTTGTACATGCAGTATGCAGAAACTCAGTCTGGACTTCCCAAGCCCATCATCAGACCTTGGGAACAACTTGTCCATAACAAGCACAAAACCGGTCTTGGATATGACAAGGACTTGTCCTTTCATATTCTAGACTACTCCAAATCAATCCAATTTCAAAGTGCTGGATTCATTCATGACAGTTCACCTGCTTCTCATGACAGTTCACCGTCAACTGTTCCAGATTCTGCCCCTCTTCCATAGCAGCAACAACAATAACAGATTGTGAAATGCCAACACTGTGACCGAGTTGGCCATCTGAAAGATCACTGTTTTGATCTTCATCCATGTAAGCACTGTCATAAAACCAATCATTCTTCAAATAGATGCTTCAGAAACAAATGTCCTGCAAGAACAAAGATTCATCTTGGATGGATCGCTTCTTGGCAATTGGCATCAACAACCAAGAAAATATTCCAATCACATGTCAGAACTTGTTCCAGAGTATTGAACAGTCTTGTAGTTGACTTTTCTCCATCATCTCACCTTGTATCTGACAGGGGGGAAATGATGGTCATCTACAAGCTTCAAAGTCACATCAAGCGAGCTTGAGGCACAACTTGTCACACCAGATTCAGAGTTGTAGCTAGAGACAAAGATGCCCCTGAGCATGCCTTCAATTGGTAATCTGGGACACTTTCTCTAGCAGAAGACTTCAGCTTCTTGCCAGTTTCGGAAGAATTCCAGGAACAAAATTGAGAACACTTCCTCTAACAGAAGACTTCAACTTCTTGCCAGTTTTGGAAGAGTTCCAGGAATTGCATTAAGCATTTCAGAGTTGTTGGTCATCCTTAAACCATCACAGGTTGAGACTTCCCTTTTCAGGTTGAAGTCCTCCCTTTTATGTGGGGTGAGACGTCCCTTTATTAGTTGAAGGTTTCCCTCTTCAAAACATTAGGAGCACTTCCTCTAGCAGAAGACTTCAACTTCTTGCCAGTTTTGGAAGAGTTCGGGGAACTACACTAAGCGTTCTAGTGTTGGTGGTCATCCTTAAACCACTGCGTTTTATACCAACATTTCAGAGAGCACATTCAGCCTAGTGCTGCCATGCATTTTTGCACATTTTGTATTACAGCTCTCTTCTTGGACTCATACATAATCCTTCGGATTAAGGGGGGGAATGTTGGACACCTAATCCTCAATGGGTTAGTGTGGAAGCCGAATAGAGAAAAGGAGTCCAAGAGACCTTGGGATGTGGAACCCAACGGTCAAACTATGTACTATAAATGTATATCTCTTGTTAATAAAAATGTATTCTCATGTTTTATCCTTCAGATTCTCTTGCTGCCCATGTGTGTTTAACACATTCTATCTAGGTGGTTGTCTTGTTTCATGGTTAAGTAAAAAGCAGTTTTCAATCTCGTTATCCATAGCAGAAGCAGAATATGTCGCGGAAGCAGCTTGTTGTACTCAAGTTCTTGGATGAAGCAAACTTTGCAAGATCTTCAAGTCAAGTTTGATGAGCCTATTCCCATATTTTGCAATAACACCAGCGCCATCAGTATCTCCAAGAGTCCTGTGATGCATTCCAAAATGAAGAAAATTCTGATTAAATATCATTTCGTTAGAGAGCAGGTAACTGAAAGAAATATCAAGCTTGAATATGTTGGCACAAAGGAACAAATTGCTGACATCTTTATCAAACCATTACCTCGTGAAGCATTTGAGTATCGTCGCCAAAAGCTTGGGATTCTCTCGAGTTTTCATTAGACTCTTTCTCTTATCCACTCGAGTAGAAAGGGAGAGTGGAGGTGTGTATAGGTCCGCAGGATGGCTCTTTGTTAGGGGGAGTTACCCTTTGCCATTGATGACAAAGGGGGAGACAAGGCAGTAGGAAGAGGTGTCATGATCAGAGGGGGAGTACTTGTGTTGCCATCAATGCCAAAGGGGGAGATTGTTGATCAATGGTTGTCACTGATGTCAACCCAAGCAACACCAGGGGCTACCCTGATCTTTGACTTGAGAACTTACTCTATTCTGAGTCAAGGATCTTCTAAATGGATTCTACTTGTCGAGATGTTTCCGTTGATATATATGGCACACCGAGTAATTCTTCACGGTTTGAGAGTTATTTGTATTTGAAGTTAGTAATCCCAGTTAGTGGGCTAAAACCCTATAGGGTTGTGGCATGGCACTCATAATTGGTTGTGGTCATTGAATAGTCAATAATTAATAATATTTTTTTTGCTACTAAAATCCCTCCAACATTCACTTGTTGAGGACCCTCTCAACTCATGACATTCATATAAATAATGACCCTCATATCCTCCTCTACTATGGATTTTGTGGCTTCAAACAGGTCATCGTGGCATTTTCGCTGTAACTATTTTTCTGCGAAGCTTCAAAAGCTGAATTAAAACCCATTTGAGCCGAAATCTTGATGAACCTCGTGACCTAATTTTAGATCTTGGTTCGCTATATTTTTGGAGATATGATCCGAGGAAGTTAGGGTTTTTGCAGGCTCCCGAATTCCATGTCAAACAGTTGACGTTGGGAATCGTCATAACTTTCTCTTTGAGCATTGGATTTAAATTTCGTAAGTAGTCACAGAAAGAGGACGAACTGTAGTTTGTTGAGTAGCATTTTTAGGGCTGAAGGTCGTAATAGTGACACGTGGCACTTCGTATAAGTTCGCTCTATTGAACCAGTCTCTAATCAGGTCATTGTGGGAGATTGGACATAACTCTTTCTTGAAGAATCCAATCTTGATCAGACCTGTCGGGTTGGAAAGAGGACTCAAAGGGCTACCACAGGACGAAATTTCAGACCTTGGAGATCCGAAATTACATAGATAAAACAGATTCAATATCGAGCTCCTAGAGGGCAAGAAAAAGCATGCATTCAAGGATCACTGTAGTAAGGACCACACATCAACAGTCAAGGGTAAGTCTCCTACAACAAGGTATGTATGATTAGTGTTTACATTTGAAATATGAGTATCATCTCTGACATATGTTTTTGTAGGAAAACATAAGGACATACAGGGTCTTGGTTATATCTCTATGTCTCTATATGTCACAGTTAGTCTTGATACCACATTTCGGATGTCCTATTCTTGATACTACACATTTGATGCTGCATATTCTTGATGTTGCACCAAATATGCTAGATCTATATGATGTTGGAAATTCATGTTACTTGTCTTGTCATAGTTGATAAAATGGTCTCTGTTGTTGTACTTAGAACTTGGTCCATCACAAGTCTAGGGTCTTTCATCAGTTTTAATTGTATATATCTTTAGGTTAGTTTTGGATATAGTCTTGCATAGAGTCCAGGCCTATATCAAGAGTGGAAGTCTTTGTCTACTGCTGCAACAAGTCAACAACAAAAGTGACAAGCACACTTCAGGTACGCATTGTAATTTTAATTTGTATTTATTCATTATTATGCACTTACATGTGTTTTGCAGGTAGAGGTAAGTTGAAGGGTATTTTGTTTGTTTTAGGATTGGTTTCGCAGGGCAAATTTTGCATGCAGGTAGAAGAAGATTCATGTACAACTTCAAGGAAGAATTCAAGAGTAGAAGTATCAAACCAAAGAAAGCATTGCAGTGGGACATCCTTTGAAGACATGAAAACCATCCGTATATTGTGAAGAAGTGTCAAGACCAAGAGTCATCATTGTAAAGTTGTAAAAGAGTCATTTGTAAAAGTGTCATCATTAGAAGATTCATTATTGTAAAAGAGTCAATCTGCCTAGAGTTGAAAAGGCATTATTGGGAGGTATAGGAGTCTCTGTTGGGATGATGTCATGGTTGGGTTGCAAGCCATAGAGTGATTGGGTATTTGGTAAAGTACACGAAAATCACTATACATCTTATTGTATCGTGGATTGTTGTCCCTGGCTTGGGAATCCACAGTCTTGTATTATTTCAGTCATTTTAGGGTGGCAGGGATGTGCTAGGCAGGTGTATGAAGTCGCCTACAGGTTGGGGCCTGTGAACACTTCAGGGTGGTAGGGTGGTGCTAGGGCGAGTTGTGGCTCACGAGGGTGTTGGGGCATCCATTCAGTTGATTACTGAAGAAACCGGGGTGTTGGGGCATCCTTCCAGTGGGAGATGGAGAAGAATGCTTTTCTAGAATTTAATGAAGGTTGCTTTCATTTCAGTTGGGGCTGAAGATTAAAGAATCTATTAGAAAAGCGTTTGTTGGTTTTTGACCTGAAGGGGCTTTTCCACCTAAAATTCTTGTGCCTACTGTGTTATTTTATTCACTGTTATTACTGCATAAACATTAATAATAATTGAAGATTAACTGATGCTCTAAAATGATTTAAAAGTGCTAATTGCTAAGGAGTACTGATTCACCGCCCCTCGTAGTATTTCCAACACATTCATGGTGCGTTGACACAGAGGCATAGCATCACCTAGTGGTTTGTATGGGTTCTGGGCATTTTGTCTCAGTTGCATTGGGGTACTAGACTGGTCCACAAGTATAGGTTGCTTGAGGGCAAGCGATCTTGGGGTGGGAGGATTTGTGATGTCCCTTTTTCTGGTGTTCCTTATGGCATGGTTAGGATGGACTTTCAGGGTTGGAGGCAGACAGGTCACAAGTGCAAGTTTGCATCATCAGCGGGCCTAGGGGCTTTTGGAGATGTTTTATGGGGTTTGGTGGAGTTCACTTACCATCTTCCATCATCAGGATTGATTCCGCACAACTTGCTTCTCATTCCATTGCATTCTGATAATTTCCGTAAAACGGTGTTATTATCATGTGTAACTCAATCAATTACGCTTAAGGTGGCAATTCGAGAGGAAAACTTAATGAAACACTATAGTGTAATAGCTCGTTGGAACCAGAACAAGAAGATCTACAAGATGGGGTGGTTAGTGGGGATTTTCAGTGGTCTGAGGAGGCATGGTGGCCAATTTACCATTTTCCCACATTAAAAAATATTTTAATTGAGGGAAATGTGCTCAATGATTAAAATAATAATAAAATAGGAGCTTCTAGTGAGATCCATCAAATCTATAAAAGGAGGAGGAGGAGGCCATTAGAGGACATCCTGGATTTGATCTTTCTTGTTACATGAGAGGTTTGAGAACTCAGTTCTCTACTTCATTATAGCCCCAAGACGAAAATCCTTGGGTGATTTAGTGAGATTGGGCGAGTACCCATTTCCCCTTGGTGAAGTCATCCAAAATTCACAGAACTTAGCAGTGATAGTTTAGCTCAATTTTGGTGGAGGGCCTATGCAACATTGGAGCAAATTCTTGAGGCCAATTCTATCTCAACAATATCAGTTGTTTAGCATGTAAAACTACAATTTATATATAATAAATAAAGCTGAGATTATTTCTACTCGTTGTTATTTGTAGTTCTATGTTGCTAAATTTGACATGGAAGTCTTCAGTTTATGAATGGAAATTTTATTTGAAGTATTTCTGTGCTAAAAGTTTCGAGAAATCTCCAAAATTTTGCATTTGGAACATTACACCCTTTCTCTTACACTCTCGGCCTAAATAATAGATAAGGTTTTCTTATTTTATTTATCAAATGAGTCCATCATTGATTTGTTCTATAGAGCAGAATAAAGTGTAGATTTTCTAGGGCACAAATAGAAAGGCAGATCTTGGCCTTCTTTTTGGACTATTTCTTATGCTTCTTTGGAGTAGGGCTTCTAGGGATAAAAGCGATTTCTTCTTCAAGGCTATCCTTTTCACCATACCTATGATACCATGTTGATTTTTCAAGTGCAATATATACAAGCACTAATTTCTGAAAATGATAATTACTTCTAATGATGTAGATATTATTTTAGAACTTCAAGTTTATCATTAAGCAATTGTACTTTAGAAATTCAACCATAAAAGTAGTAGGCCAATAGAGATCACAATGCGCATAGATAACATAAGATTTACCCTGGAAAAACCCACTTGGGGGAAATCCAAACAACCTTTTTCTTAGAGAAATTCTTCATTTCAATAAGTGATAAATGTAATTCTTCTAGTCAAATACAAAGCCAAACCGACCATCAATACAACCCTAGTCAAACCTAGTGAAGTTTCCCTCTTGTCAAGTTACCAATATTTACAACAAACTCGGCCCTGTCTGGTTTGTCTAGGCCAAAATTCGACCTTCTTTGGTGCCTAGAAACTTGGCTCTGCTGCCTAGAAAAGCTCGAACCTGCTACCTAGAAATTGGCTAGAGATTAACACATGCAAGGTCAAATAAGAGAGAGAGAATGCTTGAGATGTCTTCGTCCTTCTTCTTTGTCCTTCTTGTGTTCTTATTCTTAATTTGGGTGCGTAAAAGATGTCTTTATCTTGTGTGATTTGAACTGTGCTTGTTGGAGGAGGTCAAGTGGAGTATGTATGGAGATCTGGCTGGCCAAATGGGTGTCTCTCTTACTGGGGCCAACTTGATCACTTTTGGAGCTTAAAAGTTTAAATTTCAAATTTCAAAATTTTTCTTTTGAGACCGACATGAAGAGCATGTCTTATATTTATTGTTACAGATATTTCAAGGGCTAAAATATTAATTATGAAGACTGACCATAGCCACAAAATTCAACAACAAGGAGGGGTTGATGTCGTATATGACTAGGTATGGAAAGACCTTTTCCATGACAATGATGCCAAAAAATGTTATTGATCCAATTAGCAGGGTTGCAAAGGTCCATGCAACTTGCTAGGACTGATACACACAGCGTAAGGGCCCATTGTTACCTTAGCCCGAACCCTTGCTTCTTAGGCCAAACTTCTTCCTAAAAGGCCAAGGGAGGATTCTCTCGCAGTGCCTCAATCACTCCAAATAAGAATAGTGCTTGAGATGGGGTCAAAGATGACTTGGAGGAGTTAGCTATGGGGGTTATCCTACTAATTTGTGTATAAATATGCATCAAAAAACCTGAAACTAGCAAAACACTATGCCAAAATGTGTTCAATATGGCATATAAGTACCAATATTATCAGAACTCGCTGATTCAACCATTTGTGGGCAAAACCGGCTCGGACCGGTGGACAGTTGGACTAGACCATTTTTGGCCACTTCAGTAACAAACTGATTGGTTTTTGTACAAAACCCCAGTTCGGTGTCAAACCGACCTTTTTTAATTGAACCGGTCAGTTTGGTATCAAACTAGACTTTTTTCACTAAATGGGCGGTTCGATATTGAATTCATCGATTTTATACAACGCTACAAAGGATCCTTTGAATGTAATTTTTTTTGAAAAAAACAATGATTTACGAGAGGGGAAGCCTAGTATTTGACCATATTTCCCAACTAATGCTATGCAATTCATTGTAATGTTCAATTCTTAAAGTAAACGCGACATTCTCCTTTGTCTTTCATTTTCATCTTTTTACTTAAATAACATTACCGTGAAATGACTTAGGATGTTTGAGAGTGGTTTTGACCTCATTGGATTCCATATAGGGAAGATAGAATTTTAGATCTCACTCAAAATCTAGCATACTTAAACTTTTTCTAGGATTTTAGGGTTGGGGGATTGCAACGCTTCCATTGGATTTTGTCATGTACGAGGTTATGGAACTAGTATTTAATCAAGAGCACAAAGCCCTCTATGTACCTTGATGCTAGTGGCATTGGTTGTTGAACTCATCTATCATGACCCTACTAAAAAAGTACTCATCACTCACAAAATCATTACTTTTGATATGTTATGATTTTTGTATCTTATTTTAATGCTTAGATGGTGATATTGGTGATGAAGATCCCAATATAGGCAATGATTTTGATGATATGTAGGTATATGTTGTAGTGTGATTTTTTTTGGATGCTAAAGGCTACATGGAGCTTGTTTGTTGATGTATTTTCGGTTTAGAGATGGGTTGCACTCGGTGCTATTTTGGTTATGTGCACCCTTACATGTTATATAAATGAGAACTTTTGCTTATTTGTTTTTAAATGGTTTGGATTCATATGGATGCACATGAATATATATGTTTTTCTTTAAAATTTGAATATCTGATTTGTTTTTGGTTGACCGGTTTTTTGGTTCGGTTTTTTCAACAGTTCTGGTCTAGTTCCCTGTCCAGGGGGTCTAGTGGTTTGATGACCGGTCCGGTTTTGATAACACTGATAAGTACTTGAAATTGATGTAGAAAAAATATACTAACTAGTGACGAAGTTATTTTTGAATTTGGGTTACTGATTAGAGGGGTTACAGAGAAAACCAACTTGTTTCCGTGTAACTGTAGATTGCAAAATCTGTAGTAAATTGCAAAGACAACAATCTGTTTCACTTAAACAAGCCACCTAGTGAGTGCCAAAGATTCCTGGATCAATGATCTAGGGGTGGGGAGGTTGGAAGGTGTTATATGGATCTTTAGAGACTGCTTCCAGGCCTTGGATAATAGAAAATATCAATATTCAAAAGTCTGGAAATTGTATTTCTGTAGCCTTGGGGTCAAGTCCCACTAGATTCTATGCTCAAAAAATTTCCAACAACAAATATTCAATCAAAACTGCTGAAACATTCCTATTTTTAGGCTCTAAAGTGAAAAATCATCAATGCATATCTGTAATAGTCTTAAATGGGAGATTCCAAAAGGTACTTGGTGTGTGCAGGATACCTTGAAATAGTTGCATATTTACATTGTAACAACCACTTAAATGCTTAAATCTGCAATAAAATAATTTGATATATGGGGTGAAAGAGATGCAAAATAATCTAAATTAATTGCATCACAACCTGGGCTAAAAATATTTCTCAATTTTAAACAATCCAAGGTAAATTAACTTGCTATTTCAAGATGAAATTTGAAAACCAACAAGTAAAATATACTAAATTAAAACGAAAAATGAAAAAGTTATGGGTTTTTTGAAATAGATGGTTGTTATAATTTCTTACCTTGTGCCTTGAATACTTACCTCAAGAGATGGGTTGTGAAACACACTCTGTTTTAATTTGGCTTTGCACTTCATCAGGGAAGTGGGATTGGTCTACAAGAGTAATCACACCCACATGTGACTTAAGTTCCTCTCCACTTTTTGAACGCAATTAGGATTGGCCCCTAATGTGTCATTCTCAAGCCTCGGGTTCAAGTATGTGGTGAAATGCAAGATCCTTTCCCAATTGAAGCTCCTAGCTAGAATATTTCAACCTTTGTTGGAATGATCCACCTGCAACAAAAGAAAAAAAAAAGAATATTTCAACTTTTCTAATGGCTAGATAACCGCTAGTTAAAATCCTCTTTTGAAATAATATTTACTAGTCATGCACTTGTTGGAGACTTAGTAATTTTTATTTAAAATATTACAATACATTCATGAGTTTGTCCACTAACGAGTCAAATTGACTCAAGATTCTTTTGGAGGTCCATTGTTCCCTTTGCTTATGGTTCAAAAGTTGGAGAATGGTCCAATGATGCCCCAACATTCCATTGGCTATCCTTAACGACTAGTTTGAAGCTCGAACGATTAATTTTTTATTTAAACGACTATTAGTAAATTGGCTTCACCATCCTTGCTTTAGATCTCCAACACCTTGATGAATTTGCTAATTCTTCCACTTGGGTTTGCTATAGCTCGTCTTGATTTCATTTGGGTCTTGCTTCATTTGACCAAATTATGCTTTGCATTGCCACATCATCATTGCCTCTGCCACATCATCACACCCACTTGATGGGTATCTAACGCCCTTGGGAATTGTGAGGAAATGAGGCGTAGGTTTGTTCCTATTTTTTCATTGCCAATTTTAATGTATTGCATGTCAGATTCTATCAAAATCTGCCACTGTTATGCCACTTGGAAATTTGTTGTACACATTGACCATTTTTGAGCAGTTGTAACTTGTCATTCCCTTCACTAATTGGAAAAATATACATGCATGTCATCCTCTGATCAAACTAAACAATATTGGACCAAGTTGATTTTTTTACTTTTGGGACCATGTGCCTTGGGAAATGTGCACTACTTTAGGAAATGTTAAAAGTTGTCTTTGTGAGACTGCCATGTATGAGACCTATTTGAGGGATACTGCATCAAGGCCAATGCCACATACAAACACAATAGACATATAACCATGTGGTAGACATATGTGCACCTTGATGTGGGCTAGACTAGCCCATACATCGATGATTACCCCTACAAAATGTTGAGAAATCTATAGGGCAACAATTAGGATGATTTCTCTTATACTAGATAACTGCTTGTGGTATCTTTTTACTTTTCTCACTTCTTAGCTTCTTCTTGTATTATTATGTTATTCTTATCATCAAACAACTATCAAAACAAGAAGATCAACAATACACAAGAACACAGGATATAGGTTGCAAGGCAGGGCCAAAACCTCTCCACTTGAGAGGAACACCCACAAATCTATTATCTTCGTATAGATTCTTTAATTGACGAATTCCAAGACCTTTAGACCAAGACCAATACTCTTCCAAGACCAAGTCCGACCTTCTTGATGATGTGCTTTCTTTGTCCAAGTCAAATCTAGTCAAATCTCTTCCAACAACACAACTTTGACCCCTCAGCTATAGAATTTCGGCCTCTACTGCAGGTCTGAAATTTTCGGCCCTTCGAGCAAGAACTACTTGCACACGTGTGAGCTAATTTAGGGCTTCCAAGGCTTCTTGAGACCTTCACTTGAGTTTCTCCTTATTCTAAGGCTTGAGCGTGACTTAATGAGCCTTCCTTTGACCTTCTTTCTGCACTTTCTCCAAGTTTGATCCTGCAGCAACAAAACACTAACTCAACGATAGAAACCCTAGTCTCCTTCCTTCGCACGTGTGATGAGAGAGGGAGAAATGACCCAATCACTTGATATTCGCCTTTCTTCTTCCTTTGCTAGCATTTTTCTTCTTCTCCTTCGCTTGCTTGATGAGAGAGTGAAATGTGTCCATAGGATGGCAAGTTCCCTCCTATATATAGGCTTCCAATGTGGACGAAGTACTTCAAATTAGGCCGACTTTTTAGTTGGTAGGCCAACTTGGTCTTGGAGGGTATTTTGACACTTTTAAATACAAAAATAATTCTTTCTAAAAGTTACAATGTGCCCGATGGGGTCTTCATCATATGAAAATGACTCTTTGACTTCTTGAGCTAGGACAAACCCAAGAAGCACTCAATGGGTGCTTGACCTCTAAAATAAAAGACCTTGAGCATGAAACCCATGCTTCAAAACAACAATAATAATTTTTCTTTCATTTTACAATATATAAGAATCAAAAGTACATTTCATATATATGAAGACCAAACCTAGTTACACATTTTTCAACACAAAAGCATGCTCTCCTAGAGCCATGAGTCCTCAAGTAAGCCTATCCAAGGCCCTTCAGACCTATTGAGGACAAAAGGAACCAGAGATGAACCTTGTTGACCACTTAGTGTCAACTACCCTCTAACAGAGTCATTTTTTCAAAGCATTCTATTATGTTCGAGTAGTCAAATATCCATAATTCATCATCATCTTTGAGCAGTTTGTCAAAGTCATGTAATCCAATTTCTGCAGCCATGTGGGTCATTATATAAAAATGATTCTAGTATGTTTATAAAGCCATGTAACACACTTAGGTAAGCTTAACGATTTTCGCTAAAAAGTTTCAGTCTAGGGAGTTTTTTTTCTCAGCCCATTGTTTGTGTTTTTCAACACTTACAATTAGTGGAATTTTTCTCCCAAGCATACCCCAAAGCTAGAATGGGGCTTGATGGTAAGGTCTTAAGTGAGTCCTACTGTATAGAGTCTATGTAAATCATCATACTAGATCATGTATGAAATTTCACAGAATTTGGTTGAGTCTAGAGGTCAATTTTTAATTCTCAAAATTCCCCTTCTAAACGAGATTTTCAGGTAATATTTGATATAAATATGTAAAAAGTTTTGTCTATATAAGTTATAGGTGGTATGAGTAATCAAAATTAGACCTTGTTGCCTAAACTTTCTATTTAGACAAACTTTGGGGGAGGGGCCGGGGGGAATGTGTTTAAGCCCCTCTAGAGTCATATTTTTTATTTTTTGGCAAAAAATGGCAAAATAATTAACTGGAAATTGGTTGAAAAATTAAAATGAGAGAAAAATAAAATTCTCTCCAAGTGAAAAATATTAAAAAAAAGGTTGTGCACTTCCTCGAGGAAGGGATCAAGGAAAAAGGTTGGAAAATCTCCCTGAATTAAGCAAGGAAAAATCCCATAAAAGAATGATTGGTCCAAAAGGAATATATTCCCAAGAAAAAATGATTTTTTGAGGAAAATTGAATTTTTGGACCAAAGTGGTCAAGTGAACAAGGATATTTCAAGGAGAAAAATTCAAAAAAAAACATTTTTTGGACCAAAATCAAAGCCATTTTCAAAGGAATTCCAATTTTTTCTTCTAGATCAAGGGACAAGATTATTTTGGCATGGATCAAGCATTTAATTAGCTGGGATCAAGTCAAATTTGTGCAACTAGCTGTTTTCACTTGGAGAGAGATCTAGATCTCTTATTTTTCTATTTAAGGAAGCTTGTGCTCCTCATTGTAACATCTATCAATCTCTTGATGTTGTATTCTAGCTTTTGGCTTTAGAAGCTCTATATTCTAGAATAATAAAACACAAGTCTTTGGGGTGAAATATTGCGGCTCTTCTTCCATGGATATGGTTAAACTGTTTCATTGAGCTTAATTTTCTACTGGTGATTATATTAGTTATTTTCATTTGCTCATGAATAATTATTAGTGTATAGCTATCTTACACTAGTAATTGGTTCTGAAAATATATTTTAGAATTGGACGTGGCTAGTAGGTTTCGGTTAAGTTACTAGAACTTCCTTGCATTGTATTTTTTCCTATCTCATATGGATTTAACAAAATCTTGTGAATTGTGTAGAAACTATTTTATTGAATCAGATCTCAAGTGTAAGGAGATGATTTCGGTTAAGCAAACCAATTCTTGAGTAATAAAGTGGAAGAATCCACTCTGTTTCCTCTAAAAATTGATCTAACGAATTTGTTGCTAATTTTCTCTTAGGGCTATATTGTTCTTTTGTTAAGATAATTGCATTATATCATTTACACATTGAATTCACCTCACAACATTATAATGTCATTACAACATATGCAATTATGTAGAAAGAACAACATCATTAGTAATGCAACAAAATAGTAAAAGGAACATTAGAAGAAAAGCATGCACACAAAGAGACACCAAAATTTGGTCGAAGATTGTTAGGATATTTCGACACATAGGAAATAGTTAAGTATAACTTAGTTTAGTGTAGAGTTAGGTAAAGTGTGTTTCTTTACTATGTACTTTTGTAACTACAATCTGATGGTCACGATATGTAGTGATGGTCACGATATGTAGTGATCTGACGGTTCATTCTCTCCTCGGTATTACCGACACTTGATCCATGGCTTAACACCCGATTGGTCCATGATCTCTATTTAAAGATCATGGAGGGTCATTTGTAGGGAAACTGTTCATGAGAGAAGCTTATGTAAATTTTTACTCTTTTATCAATAAATTGTCTGAAGTGGCCGAGTTGGCTCAGGGCGTGGACTGTTTCCCTCTGAGGGTTTTAACCACGTCAACAATACTGGTGTATTGATCTGTGATCTGTTTGTGAGCAGTGCCCTTTGGTGTTTTGTTTGAGGAACTTACCCTGTAAATTCCTACATGGTATCAGAGCTATTTGAGTGCTGCATCTGTTGGTGATCCAAATCTGAAGACGGTAGAACTGCATCCGACTGCCGTTTCCTAGATCTACCATTACTGACAGCTTTCGGGCCAAGAGGACTGCTCTATTGTGTTAGGAGCATTTGTTCCAGTGTGGAACCCCTTTCGTTTGACGCGAAAAGGTTTCCGGTAGCCCTAGCTACGTCATTTTTAAGATCTTGAGGTATACAATGTTTATTTGCAGTTTTTAGTTATTTTCTCTTGTTTATTTCGGTTTTTTTAGTTCTTTGTTTTCTTTATTACTGGATCTATACCTTTCATTTTTGCATATGCTCTTTGCCCCGCGACTTTGTTCGATTTGGGCAAATCAGAAACAAAAATGACGGATTTTTCTTATGCGTATGCTCTTTTCAGCCGTGCCTTAGTGTGATATCGGAAAATCAGAAACATTGTGGAAAATATTTAGTTTCCAGCTAAAGCTAACTTCAAGCCGTAAGGTTTGTTTTTTTTTTTTTTTTTTATGTTCGTGTTGGGTTTTGTGTTTTTTGTTTTGTAGCCAAAAAAGAGTTTTTTCAAATAAGCATGCACCCCAAAGCTTCAGTGGCTTAAAAAAAAAAACCCTTCCTCTTTTTCAAAAATTACTAACCTTTTAATCTAGCTCACTTGGTCCAAAGCTACTTTATGAGAATAGAGGTCTTGAGTTCAAGTCTTTCTTTTTGTTGAACTAATTAGATTAAGTTTGGAAAGAGGGTGGATTTTTTTAAATATAACATTATCATTCATTTCCGCACATTCCCGCACTTCGTCGGCATCTTCAACAAATTTTCTTCAAAAAGCCATAACTTCTTCATCTGGAAGCCGTTTTTAGAGCTGCTATTTTTAATCAGCGTAATTTTTTGAGATCTTTCCATTGGAACACTTAGTTTCAACATCTATAGCTTCAGTTCTCATTAAAATGGAAAGTCCATGCCAAGTTATTCTTGACAACACCAACTGCTTCCGATGGTGGTCCTACATTGTGGATTTACTTAGAAGTAAAGGTTTTTACAGAATAGCCTCAGGCCAAGAAACCAAACCAAAAGATGAAGATAAGGTAGCCAAATGGGAAAATAGGCAAGATCAAGCACGTGGGTTGATAGGGATGTCTATTTCTCCAGACCTTAGATTCCATATCGCAGAATTTGATGCTTCTAATGAAGCAATGAAACAGATCACTAAAGTTTTTGGAATTAAAAATGAACTTAGAGCCCATCAACTCGAAAATGAGTTGCTTACATTGGAACAATGTTACTTGGGAGCGGGAGCGGAAGCGGGGAGCGGGAGCGGAAGCGGGAGCGGGAGCGACCATTTTCAGAAGCTCCCGGTTTGGGAGCGAATCCCGGAGCGATTTTTAAAAATATAATATATTTTTTATATTTTTTAATTTTTGATACATATATGTCAACAAACATGTAGAAGAAGATGAAATAGACATAAAAACTAAAAAAACATAAATTGATCATTGAACCATATCACATCAATCATCTAGATTCTAGAAATTATAATCGTCATCAACCTTAGTAAAATAATAAATTAAAATAGCATTCAATTCAATAACATTTATCATCATTGATCACCAAAGTAACAAGTTGTACTTGTAAGCCAAGTTTAACCATTACAAGAAGTAATATCGAAGATATTTCTAAGTCCTAACTTCTAACTGTTAACATGATATGAAACGTTAAAAATTTATAAAATGAAACATGAATAATGAGATGAAATGAAACAACTTTAGTCTTTCACAAAGCATCATATTCATAATTTACAATCATTACCAATGAGTTATAATTGCCAAGGCCCAACTTCAGACTTCAAATTTTCATTGTCACAGTGATATAATGTTTACAAAAAATATCATAATGTCATAATGATATGAAAGAGTCAAGAGTCAAGAGTCAAGAGTCAAGGACTCAAAACTCAGCAGTTATGAAAACTAAAGTGACAAAGTCTAATAGAAACTAAAAAAGACAAGTAAACTGTAAATCTACAACTGGCCCTTGCCACGAGAGTCTCC
>APFE031655121.1:6292-53853 GCA_000404065.3 Pinus taeda
GGATGATAATATATATATATATATAATTGTTTATATAGATATATATTAATTGCAAAATTTAGGAGGAGATTATAGTTATATATTGGGACTTACATTATGATTTTCTTCCATCTTCAATATTATCTACAAACTTGTGAACTAAAATTATTTTCTGAAGAGGAATACAACTTATAGTAAGCATATATGGGGCTTTCGAGGTGAATACCTTCAAACAGAGCCTCAAAATTATTCAAAACTTTACATTAATTGCAAACATTTAAAGGGAGATTGTAGCTATATATTGGGAGATACATTATGATTTTCTTGCATCTTCAGTATCATCTACAACTCATGAACTAAAATGATTCTTTGATGAGGAATACAATCGATACTAAGCATATAAGGGTCTTTGGAGGCAAATACCTTCCAAAAGAGCCCCAAAATTCGACAAATATTACATTAATTGCAAAAATTAAGGGGAGATTATAGCTATACATTGGGAGTTACATTGTGATTTTATTCTATCTTCAATATCATCTAAAATCTCATGAGCTAAAATTATTCTATGAAGAGTAATACAAATGATACTAGCATATATGGGTCTTTGGAGGTGAATACTTACCAACAGAGCCCCAAAATTAGACAAAGCTTGCAATATATATAGCCTACTTTAAAATATAATCCTTTATTATAATATATTTCTCGAGATCCACAAGATTAATACTTGAACATAGAATTCACATCTTATCTGTAGAACACCAAAATCATAGGTTATACATTGGGAAATTTCATGAAAATAGTTTTTTTAAATACATTTTACATTTTTGGATTTATTATTGTATGATTAATTATCTTTTGTATAAATAAAAATTCTCATGCTTACCTTTGTGTATTGATCAGGCATTTTTATAATTTTTTGATGATTGGATAGGTGGAAATGTAACCATATATTAACCCAACATTGAGATCCATTACATGTTTGAGCAATCTAAGTCCATGATAAATAACATAAGTAAAGTGTGTGTCACTACTTACCACATTGAATGACCAGATATGAAATTTGATATCAGTGGTTATGTGTGTGTGTTTTGGAGGGGAATTGGAACATGTTCATGGTTTCATACGTGTGGAAATTGATTGCACGGTAGTTTTATCACTGTAGAATTTTGGAATTAGGTGGTGCCCTTGACTATTCAACAAAAATAATATTAAATTTAAGAGATAACATTAAAAATGGAGATTAATATGATTAAATGATAATGAAACAAAAACTATTCCCTTGAGCATGGATCCCTACATCGAGTGACAAAATATATTTAATTGTTCATTTAAATAACTATGAGGCATAAGCCCCAAGGGTTAGCTCAGTTGGTTGAGTTCTCATTGCCAAGTACCTCAATAGTTGGGAGGTCATGGGGTCAAATATCCTCGACACCCTTGGGGTTAGGCCCTACTTCTTTGGCTGGTGGGTAGATCCCTTCAGGTTGATCTCCCTGGATTTTTCTCATGGATGTAGCGAGCACCTAGTGTCCGTGAACCACCCTTAAAAAAATAACTATGAGGTATAGACCAATGGGTTTGTGGGTTTGTGTGGGGTTAAGTCTCTAATAGGTCATTGGTTTAAATCTCATAGGGAGAGATTGAGGATGAGAGTAGTCCATAGATATACTTTATTGAAAAGATTCCATTATTGGTGAAATTTGATTTTCATAATATTTATTTATAATGGTTGGTTTTCATTATTTCTTTTCATTGGTTTTCATATATATGTGATTGTAGAGTTTGGTCTATTTGATATGTTTTTATAAAAATAACCATTGCTAAAAAGGACATTATCCAAATCAATTTGAATTTACACTTTCATCTCCACCTTCTCTAGTTTTTTATTTTAACTGACAATTTATGTTTTCTGCTCTCGAGAGATGTTCCATACATATAAAGTATTTTTTTTTCTTCAATTTCGAAAGAGGGTAACCACTAATTTGCACAATAGACAGTTTCAATGATACCGTTCAATGCAGGAACTCTTTCAAAATCAAATTCGTTTTATTGGAAGATTGAGATTTGGGTTTGGTGAAGAAACATGTGCAAGTATTGTTGGCTCCTGTTGTTCAAAATGAAACATGCTCATG
Source organism: Pinus taeda (assembly GCA_000404065.3). Classification (NCBI taxonomy): domain Eukaryota; kingdom Viridiplantae; phylum Streptophyta; class Pinopsida; order Pinales; family Pinaceae; genus Pinus; species Pinus taeda. The sequence continues at coordinate 8,404 of APFE031655121.1, forward strand.
AGTCAAAGGTTGTTGGATTTAATATAGTTAGGGTGTTGTATTCTTATGCTCTATTAAAAATTTTAAAACTACACATGCTCTAGGATTACAATTAAAAATGTAATTTTTTAGGGAATTAGTTCAAGTTTTAAGGCCCTAATTCAACATGCAATTTCATGTGAATCATGGGTTATACATTGAATGGTTTCGCATGAATCATATTTTTTGAAATGCATTTTACATTTCTATCTTTATTATTGTATAAGTAATTATCTTTTATGTAAAAAAACTCTCTTTATATTAGCAAGGAGTCTTTTTAATTTTTTGATGATTGGATATGATCCAAAATTAAAACACGAATGCAACAAATTATAGATATAACCATAAATACAGAAATGCAGCAGAAATAACACTTCATTTCGTTAATATCAAAATATTAAAATATGCTTACAAACATAATGGAAATAAACTAACTTAGGTGATGGTAGCTTATCTCTAAGAATAGATGTGGTGGCTACATGCCTCTGAATTGTGTTACAATGAGGCTCCAAGGCCTATTTATTATTGAGAAACAATGGAAAACTCTAAACATCCAAAAACCTAATCCTAGGAGATGAAGCGCCAAAACTGTGGGCCCCATTTGGGTACATCAATTTCCCAAGGTCGTAACTTTGGAATACGATCTCTTCTTGGCTATAATAATACCTCGTTTCGGATATATAGAAGAGTAGGCTGAACAAACTAGCATACTTGCTTGGGACTTTTCTGGTCTCTCTGGTTTCCCTAAAAAATGTCATTTAGGGCCTTAAAATGACTTTGGAAGTTCAGGACTAGAAAAACTACCAAAAATGGTAAATTGTGCTACAATTAAGCAAACTAAAAAACTAAAAGAGATAGTGTTGGGTATCCAAGTGGAATAGGATAGTGGCCGCCAATATCCACTTGGATTAGTCCTCCTCCCTTAGGAATAAATGGTCCCCATTGCATTGAGTGCCTTCTAAGATGGGGAAACTTCTGTTGAACTTGGTCCCTCCTGATCCACTTGCCTTGGTGCAGGAGTTGGGTAGCTTTGACGACCCGATATAGTTGGATCTTCTTCTAGCGGGTGCTCTTTATTTGTGTGTCCATGATCTAATTAGTTGTGGCATGTTCCATGTAGTTTAGGTTTAGCTTTGTTAGTGTGATTTTCTCTACAATGTCGGATATGTCCAACAACGGTGGAAAGTATTGTTGAAGGCAGTCTACATTGAATAGTGGGTGCATACCAAGGAATGGTGGAATGATGAGCTCGAAGGAATTGTCCCCAACAACCTTGGTGATGGTGTATGGCCCATATCGGTGCAAGTGAAGCTTGCGATGGGGTCCAGTGAGGCGCTCCTTCTGCAAATGTAGCCAAAATTTGTCGCCCACCTAGAACTTGTGCGACACCTGATGCTAATCATGGCATTGCTTGTACTTAACATTTTCTTTGTCCAACATATCATGGACCTACTAGCGGATGTGTTGAATGTGCTCAATGAAGTTGTTAGCCCTTTCGACTTTGGATTGGACATGAGCCAAATCTACCTGAGTAACAACAAATGGTATGGCCACATCAATGGGACATAATGACTGAAATCCAAACCCTACCTAAAGGGGTTGTGGCCGGTTGAGCTATGGAGAGCTCTATTGTAGATATGCTGGACATAGGGGAGGCTTCCATCCCATGTGCGTGGATGCTTCAAGTTGTACATGTGCATAATGTGTATGATCATCCTGTTGATAATTTATGTTTGGCCATCAGTTTGGGGATGGAAAGTTGTAGACTTAGTGAGTTTGGTATCCAGCATCGACCAGAGACTTGAAAAAAATTCACCTAGGAATATTTTGGCCCAATTCGCGACAATGGACTGTGGGATCCCAAAGTGTAACCACACTCGCTCAAATAAGGGCTTAGCAGTGGCCTTTGTTGTGATACTCTTCTTGTATATCGTCATATTGGCCATCATAGAGAATCTGTCAACGACCATGAAAACACAATCATTGTCGTGCTTAGTAGAAGGAAGTCTTGACATGTAATTCATGGAGATGGATTCCAAAGGTCGACTAGGAGTAGGCAGAGGAGTATATAGGCCTTGCTTCTTTATGGTTGGTTTGGAGATTGTGCAGGCAGTATAGGATTTAATGTACCTCCCAATATCCTGATGAAAGTTCGGCTAATAAAAATACTTCTGCAGTACTACCACTATTTTCTCTACTCCAAAATGTCCAGCGACTTGACTGTAGCGTTCTTCCCAAATCATCCTGGCACGCTTGCTTGAAGGAACATAGATGTGTGTGAGGTGGCATAACAGTGCATCCCAAAGGTGAAAATTTGGAACTTTCTTACCTTCCAGGAGTGTCTAATATGTGCTATTGAATTTTGGATCACTCTCGTAAAGATGCGGCCACCTTGAATTCTCATGCCCACAAGAGTCGAGCACAGTGATTAGCGCCATGACTGGTGGTCAGCTGAGGAAGTATACAACATTATTGGTGTTGCCCTTCTTTTTCTTAATATTCAAATGGAATAGTTTCAGGTATGTGGACCATTTCTAATGGTGATCATTCTGCAACTTGCCTTGTGTCTTTATGAACTGCAGGGGTCAGTGGTCTGTGTGGATGACTATTTCCTGCCCCAAAATGTAATGCTTCCATTGGTGACATGTCTGCATAATGGAATACATTTCCTTATCATAAGTGGGATACTTTCAGACTATTTCTCAAAGTGTCTCACTGTGGTAAGCAAGTAGATGCCCCTGCTGAGTAAGAACCACACCAATAGCATAGTCAGAGGCATCTGTCTGAATCTCAAATGGTTGTTATAGGTCTAGTAATGTGAGCACTAGTGCAGAGAAAAGGTAATGCTTCAACTCGGAAAACACCTTATGTTGGGTTTCAGAACAAAAACAATTTTCGTTCGCTCCACCCTTGGTGACTTGACTTAAAGGCCAGGTGATATGAGAGAACCCCAACACGAACCTGTGGTAGAAATTGGCAAGACCAAGAAAGATGTGGAGCTCTGTTAGAGTGGTTGGGGTTGGTAAATCCTGAATGACTTGTATCTTGGTTGGGTCCACATGCACACCGTTCTCATCAAATATGTACCCTGGATATTGAACTTGGGTCATGCCAAAAGTGAATTTCTCCAAATTGGCACACAACTTGTGTTGTTGTAGGGTTTGAATGACCTATCAAATATGGTGGAGGTGATCTTCCCTACTCTGGCTAAAGATCAAGATGTCATCTAAATACACCACTATGACTACATTGGTGAAGTGTCCCAATATGGCATCCACTAATCTCATGAAGGTTGCACGGGCATTCGACAACCCAAAATACATGAACAAACATTTGAAGAGGCCCTCCTTGGATTTGAAGGCAGTCTTCCACACATCAAAGGGTTTAATAGGCACTTGGTGATAACCAAACTTCAATTCAATCTTGCTAAAATATTTTGCCCCCTTGAGCTGGTCCAAAAATTCATCAATCTGTCGAATTGGGTACCTATTACAGACAGTGATCTTGTTCAGCGCCGGATAGTCAATATAAAGTTTCCAGGTCCTTCCTTTCTTTTGTACCAATACGATCAGGCTCCCACAGGTTGATGAGCTTGGCCCGATGTTCCCTTTCTGCAACATCTCCTAAATATGCCTCTTGATCTCATCATTCTCCATAATAGCACGTCGATAGATCGGTCCAGGGTCAAATCGATGGAGTGCTTGACTTGATTGTCGATAGGTACCCCTATAGGTGAGGTAAAAATTTCCCTATACTCCTCCATGACCTTTTCCATTTGTTGTTGTTGTGTGGATGAGCCTTCTCTGGAAGTTGTTGCCACAACCTTCTTCTTGCCCTGAGGGTGAATCATAAGGAAACCAAAATTCTTAGTCTGGGAAATGATCATACTGCATTTCTTTGTAGGGATCAAAGAGATGGCGGTAAGTGGGGCTACCTCTGGTATCCTTTACAACTTGTTGCCCAAATTGATAATCACAGAGTTAGGTATAGACTCATATACAACACATTTCTTCCACAAGTATGGTTTTCCTTATAATACATTACAAACATCAAGAAGATCAACATCACACAATACCTCGCCTGTGAAGGACTTGATCTTGTATGGAAGGCGAAACTGTTGGCTGATGTAGAGATCTCATTCTTGGTGAAGCCATCAGATGGTGTACGACTATGGATGTGTTGTTGTTGGTAGGGACAATCGCTTCATGACTTATGCTGAAATGAGGTTCTTATGGCTCCTGCTATTGACAATGAATTGTAGCAGAGAATATTTAACCCACATCTGTGAGTGGAAGAGGTGTTCCCCCTCCTTTGGATCTTCAGGCTCATTCTTATGGATTTTGGTGGTGGCCACGGTGGGACTAGCCTCTGCGTCAATGATCTACTTCCCTTCCTCATTCCCCTTGTCGAGTTCAGAATCAGAGTCGGAACATGTTTGATTCAGGAGCTTTCAACTCGGCCACCAGTGACTACTTGCACCGACACTCACTTGTGTTGTGAGTGGAGCCCTAATGTAACTCACACCATTTTCCCATGTCGTTATTTGTATTCGTGGTGTCTTTCTTTGCTTGCGGCTTTGACGAGTTGTCCTGGGCCACCCCGCCTTGGCTTTGCCCTTTGGTCTATGGTTTGGGGGCACCTTCTCCTTTCTTTAGTTTCGCAGATCCAAAGTCTCGCTTCTTCTGTTTAAACTTCTTCTCAATCTTGACAATGTATCGGTATGATGTGCTAAGCGAGGATATGTCCAGGAACTGCATCTCATCCTAGATGTACTTGTGTAGACAACTGTAGTACTTGAGCACCAAATGCCACTCAGAATCCGTCATACCCAACTTAGTGTGGAGGGTACAGAAAATATTTGTGAACTCTGGCACATCTTGGTCCCTTCCCTACTGTAGCATGGTCCACTTTACATATTTACCTTCATAGTTCCCAAAACGCTAATATTGCTCCTTGATGGCATCTCAAAAAGAATCCCTAGTAGTGAGGATTCACTCCCATCCTTTTGTTCATAGTAGGTTTCCCATTAGTTCTTGACGTGTGTGGTGGCTTTGAGAAGTGAAAAAGTAATCTTTCCCCAATTGGAAAAGTCATGAACTGAAAAGTATCCTTCCATTAGATTCAACTATTTATCTACGGTGTATGCATCTATTTGGCCATCAAATATGGGAATATTGAAGTTAAATTGTACCTTAAAATTGATGAGCCCCATAAATGGGTAATTATATGGGCTCATTTTTCCTCCTAACTCAGCTTAATCCACCATTCTCATTATTTTATTGCATTTTTTTATTATATTTATGCTAATAGAGTGAATTGGGTTAGTCGTTATGCCATGAAGTCTAATGTGTGCTTTATGTAGATTTTTGGTCAATTTTGAGACAAAGTCAAAGGTTTAATGAGCATTTGGCAGCCAAGATTCGAGGAAAACAAGGGAGAGGATTTGTAGGAGGGTTTCCCCCTCATTTATGACCCCCTTCTTCAAATCCTCCTTCAGAAGGCTCGGAGTACAAGTAGCCACATCAATGCATCAAGGGAGCAGCCGGGCAAGTGAAGAGGAATTGTTGTCTATCTCAAGTCTTGGGAGCCAAGCCTCCTTGATTTTAGGAGAGTTGTTGGGAGCTCCAGTGGTATAAATAGAGAGGCTTAGGGCCTCATTAGTTTTTTGATATTAGTCAAATTTTCACACTTTTGTTGTAGCTCTTTCTCAGCTCATTTCGAGTTTACTTTTGTGAACAGTTTTATGTAATGTGACTATTATTTTGATAATGGAGATGAAATATTTTCTAAGCCAGCACTAAGTTCTTTCAGAGGGCTAAAGCTCTTGGGTTAGGGCCCAACCCAAGCTTTCGAGTACCTCTTGTTTTGTATTTATATGTTTTGTTTCAGCTCATGAATTAGTTGTTGTTAGATAGATTTTCTTTTCCCTTGGTTAGAATAGGTTGTTTTTGGTGATTTACATAGTTGTTTCCATTTCATTTGCTGAAGTAGGTTAAATAGTGATAGGAAAATATACAAAAAGGCCATCAACAAAGCCTTGACCTCCTTTCCTCCCTTTGGGACCATGAGCTGAGGTCAAGGCATTCCCGCTGCCACAAAAACACAATTTTGCTTCCTCCGTGCAATTTCTAGTGTTACAGTTTGATTCAGAGGTTAATGTTTTGCTTTAGGTCCATTTTGCTATACTCATTTATGTTTCTGCAATAAATCTCTTTCCATGCTTTCCTTTCCATATAGCATTGTTCAGCATTGTATATCCCTAGATCAGAATTTAGGTTAAGATGAGATATAGTTCTTTTTTTTTGGTGAAGCTAGTTCTTTTCTTGCTCAGTTTCAGTGTTTTTATTTGCAGCTCTCTTATAGTACATCTCTGCTCATAATAAGTCAATAAAGTAGCCATCACCATCTATTTTTCTACATGTCTCACAATTCATTCACAACCCTTCACAAATCTGCCCTAATTTCTGCACTTTTCTCATAAGCTTTCCTCTCGTCTCTTGAACAAATCCAACCATCATTTTATTTCCTAATCATCTTTGATGAACTTCAGACACCTTAACACATTCCTCTAGTCTTCAGCTACCCTTTCACACAATTTTTTCCACCTTTAAAACCTCTAAAACAACCCTCGGCACCCTCTTGTAGATCCTCCTGTAGATCCCCTGCTGCCTCCTGTAAAATTTTCTGTAAGTGACTTTTTGAAGTCCGATTGCAAGGAAAGCCTCTAGAAGGTTTCTAGAGGCCTCCTAGGACCCCTCCACACCTTCCTACACCTTTGAAAATCCCAAGGTCACCCTCCATCGTCACCTAATTGCTGCCACATCCACAAATAAAAAGTTACATGCACAACAATTTCACATAAAATACATAAAAATCCAAAAAAGAATTTTTTTTCTTATTTCCTTCTAGAAATAGCTTGAATAGGTGTAGTTTACTTCCTTAGTAGGTAATGGCATTCCTTTCCTAGATTTTCACCTCTCCTTTTGCAAAAGTAGGGTTAGTCGATAAATTAGGGTTTGCTAGGCTTACTTCACATTTCAGTCTTCTTTCTCTTTCTGCAAGTAGAATAGCCTTTGTAGGGTAAGCTTTCCTTTCTTTCATCACATATAAAGCTTTTCATAGAAGTTGGCTTGAGCTCATAGTGATCTTGCGCCAAATGACCAACTGACAGCCTACAGTAAGAACTAGTACTTGTGCATACAACACCGTCACTTCCAAGTTTGTTACGAACTACCGGGTTGATAAAAGTAAAGTAGGAAGCCCCAGGAGTTGTAACATTATTGCTGCAATACTAGTGCCCACCACTTTTTGGCACCATTACCACGGAAGCATCAAAGTATTTTGTGATTACCACTTTTCTTCTATTTTCTACTGCAACATTCTGCTAAGTAGTTGTTTCTTTCAATTTTTGCATCTCCTTACTTTCATTTCAATTCTGCAATTTCCATTTTAGAAAAAGTAGATTAGTCCTTTCAATTCTACAATTTTCAATCTAGATTAGTCATTTCCTTGCTTTCATTTCAGTTCTGCAATTTCCTTTCAGCAAGTTCATTTCAGTAGTTGCAGTTTGTTTGTTCAATCAATTTCAGTTTTGCAGGTACAAAAAAAAAACAAAAATCACCCAAAAAAGAGATTCCCTTTCATGCCTCGTAGGAACAGAGATAATTCAGGGAAATTCCTACCCAACACCCCCACCACATCAAAAAGCCACCCTTCTCTCTTCTTAAGTGGCAGTGATCTAGAAGAATCTTTAGGTGAACAACCAAAGATATTTGAAGAACCTATAGGAGAAGAAGAGGAAGAAACCATCCCTCCTGAGACAATGGCTAAAAACAGAAATGCTAGGGGGAATGGAGAAAGAGTAGAGGGTACCTTTCCCATCCGAGAGACCAATGGGGACACTAAAATGAAGAACATAAGCCCTTCAGCCCTACCTTACTTCCATGGATTGACTACGGAAGATCCTGACACCTTTTTGTTTGAGTTTGTTGTTATCTATCGAACCTATGACTATGCAGAAGATGAGCAAAAGTTGAAATTGTTTCCTTCTACCCTCAAGGATGCAGCATTGTACTGGTTCATGGGGTTACCTAGCAACAACATCACAACTTGGGCTCATATGCAGCAAACCTTTAATAACAAATATTAGGACTACTGCAGGTCAAAAGATACCAAGGAAGAAATCTTTTGAATGACCATGGGAAGTGATGAATCTTTGGAAGATTATGAAGAAAGGTTCCAAATCAATTATAAAAGGGCCAGGTGCACACTTGACCTCAAATCTCTGAAGTTGGTCCTGCTCAGAGGAATTCTGGAAGACCTTCTAGACACCCTCCATTTACTGGCTGGGGGAGACATCTACCAACTACCTTATGAATGTTGGGTGTGGAGCCTGATTATCTTCTATATTCAAAAGTACCGCCTTGGACCCCAGTTCAAAATGGGGGCGGCAACGCCGCCCGTAAAATATTCGCTACAAGGGGGGGTGGCTGCGACCTTTGGGAGCCCCCCCCTGGCGGGGGTTTTCGGGGGCAGCGCCCCCGAAGCTAAAAACAGCTGTAAAATTGCCTTGTAAAAGTATAGTAATTTCTAGTCAATCTGGGCCGTTCATTAGGCGGATGATCTGACGGTAGAACTTATGTTTAGTTTAGGGTTCTTTTCCCTAGAAGGCAACCCCTCTCTTTGCATGAGGGAATTGTATTTGAGGCTGGGAGATAGATGTGTATTCTGTGTGTGTGAGCGAGAAACAGAGAGGTGAGACTGTGAGAGAAGACAGAGGATATTACAGCGGATTTGCTGTAGGTTGTGTCTCTTCATTTTGCTGGATAATAGAAAGGAAGAACTGGCTGTTCGCGGTGGACGTAGCCCAAACTGGGTGAACCACGTATATCTGTGTCTCTCTTGTTTTGTGCGTTTTCTGTGTTTATATTTCTGCATTATTTAATGTGTTCCATTGCTCCGTAATATATATTTTCTAACAAGTGTTGGAACAAAAGGTCAAGTTGGAGTATGTTCCTTCTAAGGAACAATTTGTTGATATACTCACCAAACCATTGCCCAGGGAGACCTTTGAATACCTCAGGCAAAAGCTGGGGGTTGTTGCTGCATCATCTTGTTGTTGAATCTCATCTATTTCAGAGAATGTTGGTTGTACGCGTGTTTCATACGGGGTATACGCGTACATTTGTTGGGTTGCGGATTGGTTGAAGATCGAATGGCACAGGTTCAGGGGGAGCATATAATGCATTGTTGGCATTATGGTAGAAGATTTTCATGCTGATCTGAATATTGCTGCAATATGTCTCTATCGGTCATTTATGGTGTTTGGTGGACTTTGGTTCTTTGTTCAGATATTTCTTTTCTTTTGCAGATCTGGGGGAGCATGATCAACATGTTCTCAGGGGGAGCATAACCCTTTTCCCTTGATGTCAAAGGGGGAGAATGACATTGAGGATCTTGAGGTTGCCATCAAGTCCAAAGGGGGAGATTGTTGGCATTATGATTCTGGTTTGGCTCTATGGTACAGGTGTTGTACTTGATGGCAACTCACTCTAGTGGCAGGTCTCAGTTCAGGCACTCAAAATCATGGAAAATAAGATACCCGCAGGTAATCCTAGAAGAAGCTGCGGACCCACAGGTATGCCGACCAAGGAGCGCAGACATGCACACAGGTTCTCCGTTCAGAAGGTGTGGACCCCAGTTTCACTCTCTCTAATGCATAAAAGCACGTGCACGTGGGAATCTTCATGAATGGTTCATGGTATTAGTCCGATAGTTTTTAATCTTATGGTTTTGGTTCGTGGTATTACATCCAAAAAATATTGATCCAAGGTATTGGGTTCATGGTATTGTGATATTATGGTTTTGGACCATGGTATTGTGAAAGGCTTGCCTATAAAAAGGAAAGGAGATCTCTTGGCTAGACACTTGTGAAATTTGAATATCTTAAGATTTGAAATTTTGGTTGATTGGTTTTTAAGAGCTAGATCTAAATCAAGGAGAAATCTTAAGGTGAATCTATTGATAAGTCGTGATCTCTTGGGCGCATGAACAGATTTGTGGATCTGACTGTCTGTGGCACATTAGAGGACTGTTAATTTGGACATAATCAGAAGTTCGCAGGTGATCCATGACATGAGTGCAGGGGTACGCACCTTAGAAGAAGGCACAATGCGGGGGTATGCAATGTAAGAAAAGGCTCAGTTCAAGGTACGTAGCACAGGAGAAAGCGTAGTGTGGGCCGCACGCAGCGCTGCAAAAGGAGAAGTGCGAGGTACGCAGTGCGGGAAAAGGCATAGTGCGGAGGTACGCTGTTTGTCAGACAGTAAGGGTGCGGACCTGAGAAGAAGTATGCAGAGCAGAAGAACCACCAGTGTGGATCTACGTAGTTTAGACTTGGATATTCGCAGGCTCCTCTTGGTGAAGTTGCGGACTTATCTTGAAACTTTTATTGACTATCTTTTATCTATTGCAGGAGAATTCTGGTTTAGATTTCTGGTATTACTTTTTTGTTTACAGCATTCTGAAGAGTTGGGCGATTCATTGGTTGATTGTATAAGGAGATTGGGTGATTTACATGTACTTGATGACTATTTGATGTCCATGGATCCAGTTTGAAAATTAATGAAACATGGTCCTTAAAGAAGTAAAAGAGCTAAGGGGGTTGTAGCTCCCTTCCAGGAGAGACTGGAAAACGAGAGAGGGTTGTAGCTCTCTGCAAGTAGTAGCCTGCGTACTGGTAAAGGACTGCACCAGTACAGAATCATTGTAAAAGAAGTTTCTAATTGAAAGAAGATAGAGACATATTGCAGCAGGTGGTTTTCACCCACATTGGGTTTCCACCTTATATCTGGTGTTCTTTGGTGTGACTATCTGTTTTTCTCGTTTCATGCTCATTATTATATGGTACTGACCTACAAGTTAATGATCAATATATGAGGATTAAATTAAGTATAAATCAGGAAGTCATATTGAAAAGAATTTAATAATACTGATTCATCCCCCTCTCAGTATTATTTCCAACAAGACCCACTCTCTAGGCTTTATCACGTATCCCAAACCCAGGATTAATGGGCCCAATGAAGATAAAATCACCTCTTGGATTTACCGTATATGCTACCATTCACTGGCAAGGATTCCTAGGCCCACCGAGGCAAAAAAATCCTAGATTTACTGCAACCCAAAGTTTGGCTCAGGGGTCACTATGCTAGTGGCTTTACTGTGATCTACAGTCTATTCGGGGACCACTAGGCCATGTGCTCTATCATTCAAAGATCCACCCCACTCAGCTTCAAATCCATATGTCAATCCAACTCAACCAAATCATGAGAACCCCATCACACCATGGCTATCTGGAAATGGAAAGGCTAGGCTAAAACACTGTTACACTTGGCAAAACCCATGCCACAACAACAAAAGAACCACATGAAATAACATGCATTCCAAATCTATCAAGGAAAATACACATGCAAATCAATACCTGCAATGAATCATGTTATAGCTACTTGACTCTGTCTCTCCTTGCTTGCTCCTTCTTTCCTCTTTCCTTCTTTTCCTTTCTTTATCCTATGCACAACCAAAGCAAAAGATTGAGCCAAGATCTTACACTAACTAAGAGCTTTCCCACTAATCCGCAAAAGCCTTTTTATCAATGAGGCCTCTATTTTCTTCATTTTCTATTATTTTCCATCAATTTCCTCCTCACATGACACTTGTGACCTTTCACCTTCCTTTTCTCCTATTTCCATTATTTTCATAAATAAATGTGCCAAAAATGCCATTTTTCCTTTCCAAAGCCTTTTCCATTGCCTTCTCTAATTTCCTTAAACATAAAAAACCAAATGAACACCCCCTAGGATGTCTCACCCAACATTCAACTTGGAATACATGTCCCATCATCGTGGCCTTATATATATATATATATATGTGTGTCTGTGTGTATGTATGTATGTATGTATATATGTATGTGCATATATATATGTATATGTATATGTACATATGCATATGCATATGCATATACATATACATATACATATACATATACATATACATATACATATACATATATATATATAGCTATATATAATATATTATATACATATACATTTATATATATATATAATATATATATATATATATATTATGCAATTTTCATCAAGACTGTTACAGAATCCTCCCCATTGGGGGAACACCGTCCTCGGTGCTCAACAATACCTATACCCACAAGACTGTGGATAAAAAAACACACTGCCCATGTAGCTTTAGAACAAAACTCATTGCAGTATTTACAATGACCACTACTGAAACATGATACACATACTGTTTACTAAAGCTTTATAACACATCTCAATATGATATTTACAATAACCGCATCTACACATAAACATTTTCTTCAAACAACAAAGAATCATACTATCTATGGAGCTTTATAAACCAAATCGATACAATATTTACAATAATATACACATATACACATAGATACAGTTTCTCAACCAACAAATCAACAAGGGAGTCCAGAGGATCGCACCTCCACCCTCAAAGAAGTACCAGGATTCACCTCTTTCCCAGGGAGTCCAAAATTCACTGTCACAGTCAAAGCTACATCCAATGTCTAGCACTATAATCATCTGCCACTTGTCCCCTTAGCGAACAATTACCGACTCATTCTTCTAGGGCACACTCCCAGTATGCATCTAATTCCATCTAGAAATGCTAATGGACAAAACCAATATATCTTCAACATTCCCTTCTCGGTTACACAATCCCTTGGGAAATCCATTCACCCCATTCCGTGCAGTCACTCACCTTCCAAGTTCCTTGGCATCCCTATCCGAGGTGATCCATCCCCTGGCAAGGATTCCTCACATCGAAGGATCAAACAACCAAGGCATATAATTTCCACAACCATCATACAGGTCATAGCATGCTCATGGAAATCAATGGACACTATTGGGTACCAATTTCCCACAATGGCCCTACTCTTGAAGTTCGCTACCAACATATTGCTGCATGTTCCAATTTATTTTTCTACTCCAGCAACTCTTGAAGTCGATTTCAACCACCCAACCAAGCATGTTTATGCATTCCTAATCCAAGCACATAATTTCCATTAGATTCAAATAAATTGAAATAACATCAAATCATACCTCATTTGTAGCTCGTTAATAAGGTATACTTGTAATCCTGTTTACTTCCTGTCACAACAAGTCAAACTAGCACCTTTGACCAAATCATCATGTATAAACATATCGCATTAGGTTAGCTCAAAACACAACCATCATATATCAACATCATAGATCACATGTAATCATTATAGACCATAATCATAAATCACATGCATAATAAAAAATGAATAAAATATTGATACATATCCTTTAATCAATCCTTAGCTTCTACCTTTTTCTTTATTCTATATGCACTCTATATCAATTAACACGCGCGAAAAATACCTAGTGCCTTCTCCTCAACCATGTGTACATACATATAGTGTGCTTCACACACATACAACAACACACGACATACAATGCCATTCAACACATGCACCTAGTACCGCGTGCCTTCAACATAGAATGTATGACATGCGCATAATACCACACGTACACCAGTACCATATGTACAAAGAATCACCAACACAATGTTTGCAAACTATGACATGTACATGACACCACATGCGCAATGTTTATATAGCACCATATGTACATTGCACCAATGTACAACGTGTACACAATACCACATGTACACAATACCACACGCACGACATATACGTGACACCACATGTACACAACTCTATATGCACGACATGTACACAACACCACCAACACACATTCCCACTTGTACAACATGTACACAACACCAGATGCACACATCACCTCTTGTACAATCATGCACACAACACTATATATACATAGTGCCACATGTACAACATGCATGAAACACCACATGTACATAACACTGTATATCCAACATGTACATATCATCATCTGTACACAAGATCACATATCCAAAATCTACATGCACATAGCATCACATGCACAACAATAAGACCACACATCCAGAACCACATTGTCTTTTCCAAGCAATCTTGCTTCCAGTGCCTTATCCATGCTTGTCTGAGCATGTCACAGACCACACTGCTTTCATTTCGCTGATGTATCCCTCAGTATAACATGTCTATAACATACACATAATATAGTCACATAATATCAACTCATAAAGATATGATACTCATCTTGTATATTTGTGATGACTACTCTTCTCAATTGATTCCTCATAAGACCATGAACCTCTTCATGCCATTCACCTGCGTAAGAAATCATTCCTCCACAAGAATGATTCTTGATGACCCTGTCAAATAATGACATAGATACATGGATACATGAATATATATACATAAACATTAGCATAAAATAATCATGGCCCTGTCAGACAATGATATACATATATACATACATGAATACATATAAACATTAGCATAATCACGATCAAAACAAAATTGCCATATATTATAAGGCCTAGGTTAGAAATATTCCTTATTTGTGCACAACATGCACAACATTGAGAATAATCGTTCCCAACATAGCCAAAACATATGACGTCTTAGATCCATTTACTTTACCTTTTATGGTTACCTTTCTCATGTTTGTCCTGTCATTGTCCACTTACCTCAATTGACCCAACCTGTCCAATCGACTGTCATACTCTTACCTTCCGCTGCGTTTATTCATGCACTGAGCTTCATCTGAGTTTTACATCTCTTTTTGGGTACCACACAAATTTCCATGAGCTCCATCAACTCTTCCTCTTCCCCAAACCAATTCCCAAGACTCAAAACATAAAAGAAAATCCAAGAAACAAACAACAAAAAACCATGAAAACCAATAACAATATGAAAGTGCAACAAGGTGGCATAGCTATGGACCATACACATGCAAAATCTCCAATCAATCTCAAAAATCACAAAATACCAAAATCACAAGACTAACAACATACACCATAACTCAATTGCCATGGTTCCCAAAGAAAGCTCAACCAGAGTCTTCTTCAAAATTTCATGGCAATTTCTTTGCCATGTAATCCCCTACATCATATAGTCATAAACACATAACTGTGAGTACGTAAATAAATACATCAATACATAAGATACCTTATCATTTTGTGCAAGCACATTTCCTTGTAGTTGAACATATCCATGCCATCTCTCAAGGGACTACAACTCCCTTGACAAGTTCACCTGTAACTAGAGACTAACTAATATACATGTCAATTACATGTCCATGAATATAACACATATCAACATACTTTTAGACAAATCAACGTTAAGAAGTCTTCATGTGTGCAAAGTACTCATTCGTTTTTTATTATGGTTTCCAAACATAGCCAAAGAAATTCTTTCCCAATTCCTTTCCTTTACCTTTTTACCTCGCTACAATTGAGGCTTACTATGTACTGTCACATCATCAAACTATTAGTTTTAAAACACAAGTGTTACCTTGTCATGCTAGTACCAAACATGTTTCCTACAAATGCTCATACATGTCAACCACATGTTCCAAATATCAAGACAATCATATATATCAATTTAAAATCAAATTTTACAAACAATCATGTCATAACCCATAATGAACTCATAGCCATTAGACATAATGCTACAACTGTCAACTACGTTCAAGTACCTATCAACTATCTCAACACATATGTGTTAGTACAATCATCTTAAAGAAAGATAATTGGAATGCATACTCATATTATGAAATTCATCAAATGTTCAACCAACTTGGAAACATAGCGTGTTAAATAAATTAACTAGACACCAAAGACTCAAACACCAAATAGATATCATAATGAAACCGTCATGCACAAGGTAGATGACAGAAACAATTTCATACCTTAATGTATCTCATACGAGGCAATCTTGTATGCACAATCAATCTAGTTAGTATGATATAACTTCATGAGATATTAACTCAAACATAAATAAGATCATGATACCCAAAATAGTCACTAGTTAACATGTTTACATCATAACTCATACAAAAATATCATTTATGCATAGCAATCACATATGTACTATCGGTCTAGATTAGTACAACACATTGCAACACAATAAGTCGACTCATACCTAAATTTTGTAATCCTAACCATCTGCATAGGCCAATCCAAATTAGTGTGATACATATAACATCAAGGTATAAATGCTATAACCCTAATCGTCAATCTAACTATCATTTAACAAAAAGAAGTTAACCTATAAGATATGTCATCAATAACATCTAACATAATCATCAGGTTATCTAATATAAACAACAATAACAATGCGTACAACTACAGGTTACTATCATTCTTGATTATATGACACATGTGCATATAAATGCACTAATCAACTAACATCCATCATGAATCTAACCATAACATCAAAATACTTACGTAAACCTAATGTATATAAACCTAATGCATATCACAATCCTTGACTTACATACCTACATGCCAAACATACAATACATGTATGACGATTGTCTCCTACCCCAAAGTCCAATGTTGCAACCTCATTATGGTTATCTGCATCTCCTACTCTATCTTAGTGAACACATTAGCATCATAACATACCAATATCACCTTGATGACCTAAATTGCATACCATGACTTCACAAGGCATGTTTGACCTACATTTCATGCATAACTATAACTAAGACCAAGCATGCATAACAACTACATATAGACATATAACACGAGTACCAAACCATATACACCTCATTCTAGCTAGAGTGTAGTCATCAATGCATGACCATATCAACTACCAAAACCGTGACCTCATGCATGAAAACAACAGCCATATCATGCCACTTTACACATTTCCCCATGCATGTTACAACCCTAGCGAAAATTCCATGTAAAAATATATAAGACGATGGTTGATGGGACATGTATTCCAAGCTAGATGTTGGGCAGGACATCCTAGTGTGGATGTTCATTTGGTTTTTTATGGCTGAGGAAATTGGCAAAGGCAATGGCTAAGGCTTTGGAAAGGCATGAGACATTTATTGGCATTTTATGTATGAAACTAAAGGAAATTAGGAGAAAAATAAGATTAAAGGTCACAGGTTGCATGTGGGGAGGAAAATGAAGGAAAATAATGGAAAATGAAGAAAATAGAGGCCTCATTGATAAAAAGGCTTATGAGGATCCATTGACAAGCTTCTTCTTTTTAGTGTTAAGCTCTTAGTCAGTGTAATCTCTTGGCTTGAGATTTTTCTATGTTGATGCATGGGATCATGAAAGGCAAAGAGGGAAACAAGAAGGAAGAAGCAAGCAAGGAAGCGCAGGATCAAACAACTACAACATGCTTCATTGCAGGTATCAACTTGCATGTGTATTTTGCTTGCTAGATTTTGCATGCATGGCATTGCACGTGGTTCTTTTCTATCATGGCATGGGATTTTCTAGGAATAATAGTGTTTTCAGCCTAGCCTTTCCATTTCCAGATAGCCATGGTGTGATGGGATTCTCATGTTTTGGTTGAACTAAATTGCCGAATGGATTCGAAGCTGAGTGGGGTGGATCTCCAAATGATACAGTACATGGCCTAGTGGTCCTTGGACTAGACAGTGGATCACAGTAAAGCCACTGGCCTCATGACTCTTGAGCTAGATTATGGGTTATGGTAAAGACAAGATTGTGTTGCATTGATGGGCCTAGGTATCCTTGCGGGTTAAAGGCAAGATATACGGTAAAGCCAAGAGGTGGTTTTCCCTTCGTTGGGTATAGTAATCCTGGGTTTGGGATATGTGGTAAATCATGGAGAGTGGGCCTCGGTTTAGGGCCTAATGATACGAGTTTGGATTGTGGTAAATCATGAGAGACTAGGAGAGAGGAAAATTCCTAACAGTGTAGGTGGAGAAATTCAGTGGCATGCATGCTTGTTTGGCCTAGTGATTGGGTGGAGATCAGACTAAAACCTATTATGATGTGTTCACTATGTTGGCCTAGTGATCTAGGATGGATTACAGTAAAGTCGGGTTTCTGTTGACGAGGGTGAGGTGGTTTAACATCTATATGCCCTGGTTCAGTTATTTTTGTTTGAGTCCCACATTCATGCTTAAACTATGGCACGGGGGTGAATGGCTGAAGAGATATTTGGCTCAGCCATTCTATGGTGGGGTGGAACATGGTAGTCCCATCTTCAGTTGGTTTATTACATCCATTACTGAGAAATTCATTCCCTTGACTTCCATGTGCAAATGTATTGATGTATATGTGGATTTTTATGGCTGATATGTTCATGTTAATTATGTTCCTATTATGCTCGTTATATGTATATTTTATGACAACATTTATGTATGGTTCTCAAAATGTTTTTACTTGTAAATGAATAGATAGTGTATCTATGGCCTAATAGATGATAATGTAGAAAATGACATGAGGGAACAATGGTTCATAGAAATTCTCAAATAAGTATGAGATCCCTCCACTTAATTTTGTTGTTTACACCTATAGGTTACATGTTGATGTTATGTTTGACGAAATGCCTAGCATGGTTAGTAGGGTTTTGGTTATGGTATTGTTAAACTTATTGATTTTCATCATTGCTTCCATGTATTTTTACCAATTCTAAGATATCACTCCATTCTGGGTAGTGGCATGGGCTTTGGGCCTAAAAACGTGGCTTAAATCCCAGGGTCACTGGAAAAAAACTAGAAAATTTGGTCTCTGGTCGTTGGCAAGGAAGCCTGTGAGAGCGACTTTGGGTTATTGGTCACTCCCTTACCCATATAGTGAGAGAGAATATGGCTTAAGAGATCTAGAACAATAGTGGGACCTAGGGACAAGATGTCAGAGTGGCTGACTTGTCTCCAGAGGATTATGTTGATGATGTTGGATGACTGTGTGTGATGTTTCATTCGATTCCACTTCCTTAAAGTCACATAGGAGGTTGAATCTAATCATAGTAGCCTCTTGTCTCATTTTTACCCATTTGGCATGGTTACTTGGGTTGATGTGGGAGGAGGGTGTTACAATGTAACCATCAACATGCATAAGAAATGCATAATCAACTACACATACACATCAATGCATGTATTTGAGCATAAGCGATCAATTATTGTAACCAACCTACAAGACTCATACACGTAATCAAACATACAAGAATAGAACCTAACATACAAGGAGGTAATCAAGTTGCATATAATCATGTAAACAATCATATACTCTTGACGATACATTCCACAAAATCAACTTCAAACTCCTTATGATAACCTTACTACAACCATGATCAACATGATGCAATGCAACAAGCACATGGAATGCAAGTGTACGAGACACACATGAAACTGACATGCATGCATGACCAACACACAATGCCCATCCATTATGAGGGGTGAACCATGCTTTGTTACCACTTTGTGCCACCCTCCTCCTACATATACCCAAGTAATTGTGCGAACATGCAACGAGATGCTACTATGGTTAGGTTCGACCTCCTATGTGACCTTAAGGAAGTGGAATCGATGGAAACATAACACACATACATTCAACATCAGCTTGAGGACCCTCAGGAACCAATCCAACACTTCAGACAACCTTCCCTTGGGTCCTACTGAAGTTTTTACCAACTTAGGTCTCATTTTCTCATGCTATAGGCATGAAAACATCTAGAAACCCACAGTCACTCTCACATGCTTGTCTGTCAACGTCCAAAGACTCATTTGGCCAGTTCTGTGCCAATTTCCTCAGGACTTGAGCCACTTTTTCAGACCCAAAGCCCAGGTCACTTCCTGGAATGGAATCATAACTTAGGAGTAGTAAAAGAATAGGGAAATAATCATGCAAAATAAATAAGTTAAACAAAAGCTCAATCATACCCCTACTAGCCATGACAGGCATTTCATCAAACATGTCACAAGCATGTAATCTACAGGTGTAACTAACATAATTAAACATAGGGATATTGTACTTATTTTAGAATCACTAAGAACTATTGTTCCCTCATCTCATTTTTTGAATTACCATCTATTAGACCATAGATATATTATCCCTTAATTTGCAAGTAAAAACATGTTGAGATCGATACATATCTGTTGTCATAAAACACACATATAACCAACATAATAACAACAAAAATACTCATGAAAGTACAACCATATAGACCACATATAATCCATCAAAATTCTCATATGAATACAAGGAGAAATAACCTTTCATTAATGATTCAAAAAACAAACTCGGGATGGGACTTCCATGTTCCACCCGACCATAGAATGACTAAGACAAATATCTCTTCAGCCATTCACCCCTGTGCCATATTCCAAGCATTAATGTGGGATTCAAACCAAAAGAGACAACCAGTGCATACCGAAACTAAACCACCTCACCCTCATCAACAGAAACTAGGTTTTACCATAATCCATTCTAGATCACTAGGACAATACAATGAACACATCATAGCAGGATTTACCATGATCTCCACCCTATTACTAGGCCAAACAAGCATGGATGCCATTGGATTTCTCCACTTAGGCCGTGAGGAATTTTCTTGCTTTCTAGTGTCTCAAGCTTTAC
This sequence comes from Pinus taeda, assembly GCA_000404065.3. Lineage (NCBI taxonomy): Eukaryota > Viridiplantae > Streptophyta > Pinopsida > Pinales > Pinaceae > Pinus > Pinus taeda. Next base: position 28,972 of record APFE031655121.1, read on the forward strand.
TGCAATCCAAATCCGGACCACTAGGCCCTAAACCGATATCCACTTTCCACGCTTTTCCACATATCCCAAACCCAAGATTACTAGGCCCAATGGAGAGAAATACACCTCTTGACTTTATTGTATATCCTTCCATTCACCGGCAACGATTCCTATGCCCACCGAGGTAACACAATCCTAACTTTAACGCAACACGTAGTCTATCTCAGGGGTCACTAGGCTAGTGGCTTTACCATGATCCACAGTTTGGTTCAAGGACCACTACACCATGTGCTCTATCATTCAGAGATCCACCCCACTTAACTTCAAACCCATCTGACAATCTAGCTCAACCAAAACATGAGAACCCCATTACACTATGTCTATCTGAAAATGGAAAAGCTAGGTTGAAAACATTATTACACTTGGAAAAATCCAGGCCATAACAACAAAGGAACCACATGTAATGACATGCTTGCCAAACCTAGAAAGGAAAATACTCATGCAAATTGATACCTATAATGAATCCTGATGTAGCTACTTGATCTTGCCTTTCCTTTCTTTCTTCTTCCTTCCTCTTGCCTTATTTTCCTTTCTTGGTCTCATTCATAACCAAAGAAAAATAGTGATCCAAGAGCTTTGACTCACTAAGAGCTTACCAACTAATCCTCAAAAGCCTTTTTATCAACGAGGCCTCTATTTTCTTCATTTTCCATTATTTTCCTTCAATTTCCTCCTCACATGCAACCTGTGACCTTTCACATTCCTTTTCTACTAATTTCCATTATTTTCATAAATAAATGTGCCAAAAATTCCATTTTGCCTTTCCAAAGCCTTTGCCATTTCTTTTGCCAATTTCCTTAGCATAAACAACCAAATGAACACCTCCTAGGATGTCTAGCCCAAAATTCATCTTGGAATATGTGTCCCATCACCATGGCCTTATATGTATATTTTTACATGGAATTTTCACCAGGGTTGTTACAAGCTATTTCCTTATCCTTTTCAAAAATACTAGTTAAATAGTTAATAATTATATCATCTATATTATCAACATAATATTTATAAATAATGATTTCATATAGGTGAGAGAATTTAGATGGTGGAAGAATAACCTGTTAAAGAGTTTTAATAACCCAATGTTTTAGACTGCCAAGTGAGTCCATCCTCGGGGGATACATCAATAAATTAAGCTATTGACATATCCCCCAAGGATGGACTCACTTGGCAGTTTGAAACGTTGGGTTATTAAAACTCTTTAACAGGTTATTCCTCCACCAACATAATAGTATCAACCTAAAATATATATTTTCATTGATGCTTGAGATTCAACTTTCTATACTTCCTCCTACTCTATTGAAAAATGGTTTTTGAGCATTGTGATTTGTTCTTCATTTGGTTCTACTAGGATTACTTCAACATCTTTTATAGTTGCTATTTGAGAAAGCTTAACTAATAATATTGCCCCTTTTTCTTCATTTATTTTGTTAATAATAATTTCTAATTTGGTATTATGTTTCAAAATAAATGTTAACTGAGTTTTCAATTATTATTTTTCTCTTTCCATGCTTATTGTTTCTTTCGTTAGAGTATTCTTAGTAATAGGTAGATTTAGCTCTTGTCTAAGTAGTTGGATCTCTTTATCCTATCCTTTAATATTGAAAATGCAATAGATGTATATTTTGCAATCACTACAAAGGGGAAAGGTTATTTCCTAAGATCATCGATTGTTATCATGTGAACCATATTTGTTCATCTTTCAATTTTCAATTGATTTCCTAACTTTCTTAGCTATATTGCAATTTTTTATATTTACAGTTAGTCATTAGCTATGATGGTTGTAATGGGAAAATACATATTTTTTTTTATAGTTTCTTCATTATGTTCTTCTGTTTTGGTAATTTTGGATGTTATTCCCACTCCATTTTCCTAATCCATTGACTAGATTTAAGGTTTTCCTCTATAAGTATTATTAGTTATCAACTTATGTATTTCCTTTTGACCCATACCCACAAGTTTTCGAACATATGCATACATGCAAGTAAGTATAACTTCTATTTTTATGCTCTTACTATTGCCTACATGTAATAAAGCCTCACTAATGGCTTATTAAATAGGGATTTCATTGACTTCTAGACGAGCTCTAATAAGTTACATGTAAATTAATTTACCTATTGTGTGGATACAATAGGCACATAATTTACCATATCCATGCCACTTCTAAGGATTTGATTATGGGTGCCATAATGCATTATTACCATTTGTTACGCTAATACGTTTGAGTGAATTTTCATGGTGAAATGAAAACCTATTGAGAAAAGGAATTACTCTAATAAATAGAAAGGAAATAAAGATAAAATAATCTATGACTATAAAAGAAACACATCATATCGCTAGAATAATTCAAGAGATAGAAAAAGATCACTTGCAAAATATTGGCTAGGAAATTTGTTGGAAATACTAAGGGGGGTGAATCAGTATTCCTTTTCAATTGTTACTTGTACCATTTAAATCAACTATATTTAGAACACGAAATGAGAAATAGGAATAAATTATTTTATTAATATAATCCTTATAATGAATCAAGTACATATATAGGGCTAAAATCCTTGATGAGGGCACCGATCTTCAATTCCCTAGTCTCTAACCTATTACCAAGCACCAACTTGGTCTTTTGTGAGGCTCCAACCTCTAGGGCACCAAACCTATCTTCTCAAGACATTGACCTTCCATTTAGAGGCTCCAACCCCTAGGGCACCAACCCTTCTCTGGTATAGGCTCCAACCTAGTTTCTTGAGGACACCGATCCTCTAGGGTTCCATACCTATCCTTCAAGGCACCTACCTTATTTTTTCACGGCTCCAACCTTCAGGGAACCAACCCTCTGGGCTCCAACCCACTGCTATACTTTATCTAGATATGTTTTATAATAATTCACGACTCCCAAAAATCTACAACTTCATTGTAGTCTCCATGCTACATCATCAATGACAACCTGTCTTCATATGAAGTAGTCTTCACAATTATTCACATTTCCTAATAGTCTGCAAAGTTACCTCATGATGATTTCAACAATGCATCATGATCTTCAATAATATCTTCAATATATGTTGATGCTTTTCAGCAAGATATCTGCGCTAGGCCTCAATGTTTGCACAAAAACAACTCTCTATTTCTACCCTCTATTCTTACTATTGCGGTAACTGCTTCAAGAGTAACTGCTTTAGAGGAGTGTCTGTCATTGCTTCAGGTTTTGCACTCAAAGAACAATATTATCTACATAGTCTTTTAACAAGTCACAGGTTGCACTTCTACAGATTCATTATAGGTATAAGACTTTCAATGAATAACCCAGTCAATAGAATGCTCAACCTTCGACTTCCTTCTTCTTCTGCTGGACTTTCAGCTCGCTCGACCTTCAGATTTTTTCTTCTTCTACTGGAACTTTGGCTTCCTTTATTATGTTCCTTCACGTTCATGAGTTGAAAATGTCCTAATTCTTTGTGATTGATACCCGAGATACATCCTTGAGGTGAAGCATTTGAATTGTATTTATACGGGTTTCACCAATACCCAAAAGACATGTTTATTAGAGGGAAGCCAACTTGTTGTAAGAGGTTGCACATTACAAAATATATCAAAGACCTTTTTATTTCCAGAAATCTCATAGGAGAGGCTATACCCACATGGAGGTCCCACATCCATGTCATCACCTTAATCGCAATCACAACTTTATGAAAATCGAAGGTTTTACAAGTGTGCACATGCTCTATCTTCGACATTACCGATACCCCTACTGCCGATGGAGTGGATACAATATTCTATTAAACTATTTTTGATAACTCAGTCGGTTTTACAACTCTATTGCAATCAGTGGTTTGTCATCCCTTTGAAACTTGCGATTCAACGAATGCAATATTACACTAGTCATATTATAATGATGTAGCGGGTTCGTAATATTCGCAATTGGCGGATTTGAGTGTTACATTATTTATGAGTTACAATACCTAAATTTTGATTAGTCCATGTTATAATGTGACCATCAGGTCCGTAACTCATATCGCACATCAGAGATTTTGGCCCGTGATACATTAACTCCTCTGATATGTTAACTCTTCTAGCTTTTTTCTACCTTTTAGCTCTTTTTCTTGGGCATATGCGATATTTCAATAAAAATGAATTGTAATAGAATGCTCCTCCGCTGCAATTATCCTTTGTTATTTTTTGCTCCTATGGCTTATCTTCGAGTGATAACTACTCTTTGATTCTCGATGGCTTCCAATGACTTCTTCCTATACTCTTTGGCATCACAATGGCTTCCAATAGTTTTCTGATGGCTTCTCATCTTTACTCTTTCTCTTTCTCTTCCGATGGTTTCTGATATCTTTCCTCCTCAGATTTTTTGCTTCTATTATGTCTGTATTCAATCGTTTGGTCCTCATATCTCATTATATCATCATTTAGTATCCCAAAATATTGTCAAATTGACATCAATGACAATCTAGATAAAAAATCTCCCTCTTTGTCATTGATGGCAATATTCTTCTTCTCCCCCCCTTTGACATCAATGGAAAAGGAGTGCACAAGGAATCCCCCTGTCAAACTGCTCCCCCTGTCAAGCTTCTTCTCTTCTTCATGAATAGTAGATATTCATGGGTATGTTGTTTGCCTTGTCATGGTGTTCTTATTTTAAATCAATATAGAAAGAGTGTTCCCTTATCGTCAGCTAGCACATTATCCCTTCTTCATGTTTCAGAAACTAATTTATCATGGCTTCAACAACACTGCTCCAAGAATTTCCCAAACATATATTTAAAGTTTTATTTTAACCATGTTCAAGTGTGGGCAACGATGGCTACTCCAACATGGTTCTGAATGCTACTCCAAAAAGAAGAACTCTCTCAAGGTGTTTCAAGTATAAACCTTAAAGATGCTCACATTAGTGCTTCCAAACAGACTTCAAATGGCCACATACCAAATGTCCAAGTCCAAGTTTTTATACTTCTACCATCCATATTTTGTTGTCTCCATAGTGAGAATTAAGAGGTCTTCATGGTCCAAATGAGGAGAAAATGCTACTAAAATTCTCTTTTCTCACTATCTCTCTTTAGATCTATGTATCTTTGTGCTTCTCATTAATTTACTGCCATCCAATATTTCAACATCATTACATTTGGATGAAATGGTGAGAGTTTGTGCCTTATTGTTACTATTTTTCTAAGTGACGAGCATCAACCTAAGATATATTCCACTAAACAACATTCTTCTTTCTATAGTCCTTTTGATGAGCCATATTTTCCTTGTGTTCTTTGCAAGTTATCTCCATTATCATATTTTGATATCAATCTGTGACTATCTTTTAAATTCTTTTTACTGACTTACAACTTTTTGAAATTCTTCAATTGTGTTAAATGTTGTCATTTGCTCTTGTTTGTGTAGTGAAAAAAATATTCATGCTCCATTTCCATATGTATCTATTTGTTTGAAGGTTGCATCTACTTTTGTCCACAATTTATCCATTCTCACATCATATCCCTAAGTCGAGACATTCAACTTCTGTAATAACAACAACATAGTTATTTGGGTTATTAGCATTCGATGGCCTTCTCTGCTGCTCCAATTTCTGCTTAGTGATCAAGTGAAAAAAACATCTTCAACAACAATCCATTGGATAGTTAAGAGATCGTGTTATTTCGAAGGAGTGTTCCTTAGAAATGATCCATCAAAGTATGATTGTCAATATAACTCATCAAGGATTACATAAGGACCCTTTCATGAATAGCTTCTGCAATAATGATCAAAAATCACAAGCTCCCCCTAACTGTATGCATGGTCTTTTTTTTGCATAATCCCATCATCAAACACTTGGAATATCAAGGATATGTTTATCAATTCAACAACATGTGTTGTTGTCTGGAGAGTTCAAGAGATTTTCGGATTGTATTTTCTTTCTTCTCCATACTTGTGTAACTTTCTTTTCTAGCATAGTTCTAGCTTGAGTAGGTGCCCAATTCAAGTTACAATCACGTGCCATATGGCCAATGTTATGACAGTTGAAGCACTCTATGTTGTTTATGAATCAGAATTCATGACTTCCTCTTGCAAAATTCCTTCTCGGAGATTGTCGGGGACCATAATATTTATCTTTGTGATATGCCCTACAATCATTTTCCATGTGTTCAAAGTCTGTATAAGCATAACAATAACCAAGAAATAAACTTTGGTACATGGGAGATGGAGATTTCCTTGATATATTCTGAATTCATTCTGCCTTGAGATCCTTTGATGATAACCATTCCTTCTCGCATCCTTGACATCATCTGCATTTCTTCTTGGAACAAGACTTCCTTCACTGCTATCTTGACTCTTATCCTTACCTTTGCTGAAACTAGGAGCATCAAAATTTCTTTCTGACTTCCTAACATCTTTGTTTTTTAAAGCATTATCATTTTTTCTTGAGGATTCACCTTCATAGCTAAGACCTGATTTATCAAATGGAGATCTTTGATGGCAGAGCATGTTATCCAAGGCTTGAGAGCTCTTCAAGATTTTGTCCATTCCTTCAACCTTTTTCCTAAGGGAGACAATCTCTTCTTCTAATCTTTTGCAATCATTATTATTCTTAGCGGGTTTTTTCTCAAACTCTTCCTTGATACGTATTTCTTCATTTTCTTTTATTTTAAGGGAGGTGATATCTAACTTCGTTTTGAAGATTTCTTCATTTTCTTTCACTAGACTGCTCTCCATTTCTTCCTTGATCATAGTAGCTTCACTTGTTTTGGCCTTGAGAAGGTTTATCTTAAATTTTAGTTTGAAGATTTCTTCATCATTTGCTATTAGTTGACATATAATGGTGTTTCTTTCCTTTTGTAATTCATCAACCTATCCTTATATGTTTTCCAATGCTTCCATTGTCTTCTCATCTCCTTGTACTAGATTTCTTGCTTCTTATACTTGAGATTTAAGAGAGGAGACCTCTTCCTTGTGTTCACCAATCTCTGCTTCAAGTTTGTTCAAGATTTTGTTCCTTTCTTCAAGGTGGCTTGACAAGGTATCTTCCGTTTCTTTTCCTTATCCAATTGATTTTTCATGGATATGAATTCTTCATGATTCTTACTTTTTTTTGATGAAATTCCTTCTTAAGCTTGGAAAGCTCTTCATTCCTTTCTTGTAATTGAAGCTTGACAAGGTAAACTTCCTTCCTTTTTTGGTCTTGGTCACCAACTAGTGATTTCTTCTTAAGTTCCTCGTTTTCCATTTTCAAACCAACAATCTCTTCCATGTCAGCCATAAGTTTAGTGAGGAGGTCTTCTTCAAAATCTTTTTCATTCTCTTCATCTTTAGGTCTTCTTTAGCCTTGATGTCATCATTCTTATTTTCATCTTCCATGATGGATTCTAGATTTCCCTCTTCTTCTTCGCTAGTGGTCAGGGTCAATTCTCCTTTTGAGTGAAAGTCATGAAGTTTGTCCCATGTACCCTTTGTTGATGAACACTTTCCTAAATGTCCTTTATGGAATCTAGTAGTCAATTCAATATTTCCTTTATTGATTTTTCATTGTACTCTTTGGATTCTCCATCCATCATGCTATCAACAAACACTAATTTCCAGACTTCAGTACCTTGAGTCTTTAAGAAATTCCTCATTCTTGCTTCTCATATATCAAAAATTTCCATTGAACAATGGGGCCTTCACAAATTGATTGATTTCAACTTCGGTGGTTGAGGGAGACATATCTTTAGAAGGATTGGAGAATTTTTTCATCGGCTTCACCATTTTTGTTCTAATTGATCAACCTTCAAGCTATTAGGCTTTGAGTGAAGGTATTGGCTATGATACCAATTGTTGGAAATACTGAGGGGGGGGGTGAATCAAAATTGTTACTTTTACCAGTTAAATCAATTATATTTAGAACAAAAAATGAGCAATAGGATTAAATTATTTTATTAATATAATATTTATAATGAAATAACTAAAATATATAGGGCTCCAATCCTTGATGAAGACACCCATCTTCAATTCCATAGGCTCCAACCTATTTCCAAGCACCAACTTGGTATTTTGTGAGGCTCCAACCTCTAGGGCACCAACCCTATCTTCTCAAGGCACCGACCTTGTGTTTATAGTATCCAACCCCTAGGGCACCAACCCTTCACTTCTGAAGACACCGACCTTGTGTTTAGAGGCTCCAACCCTTAGGGCACCAACCCTTCTATGGTATAGGCTCCGGCCTAGTTTCTTGAGCACATCGATCCTCTAGGGCTTCAACCCTATCTTTCAAGGCACCTACCTTGGTTGTTTGAGGCTCCAACCTTCAGGGCACCAACCCTATGGGATCCAACACACTACTATACTTTTTCGAGATATGTTTTATAGTAATTCACGACTCCCAAAAATCTGCAACTTCACTGTAGTCTCCATGCTACATCATCAATGACAACCTGTCTTCATATGAAGTCTTCACAATTCTTCATATTTCCTAAGAGGGTTTGAAAAGTTACTCATCATGATTTAAACAATGCATCATGATCTTCAATAATATCTGAAAGATCTACAGATTCTTTTCAACAAGATATCTGCACTAGGCTGCACAAAAACAACTCTATGTTTCTACCTTATGTTCTTACTATCATGGTAACTACTTCAGGAGTAACTGCTTGAGAGGAGTGATTGTTACTGCTTCATGTTGTGCATTGAAGAAACAATCCTGTATATGTAGCTTTTTAATAGTTCATGGGTTGCACTTCTATGGATTCATTATAGGTCCGAGCTATTCAAAGAATAACCCAATCAATAGAATGCTCAACCTTCAGCTTCCTTCTTCTTCTATTGGACCTTAGGCTCGCTTAACCTTCGGATTTTTTCTTCTTCTGCTGGACCTTCAGCTCGCTCGACCTTTGACTTCCATTCTTCTATTCCTTCACATTCATGAGATGCGAATTGTCCTACTTCTCTGTGATTTATACTCGAGATACATCCTTGATGTGAATCATTTGACTTGTATTTATACGATTTTCACCAATACCTAAAAGACACGTTTATTGGAGGGAAGTCGACTTGTTGTATGAGGTCGCAAATTAAAAAATATATTAGAGACTTGTTTATTTCTGGAAATCTCATAGGAGAGGCTATACCCACATGGAGGTCCCACATCCATGTCATCACTTTAATCGCAATCACAATTTTATGAAAATCAGAGGTTTTAGAAGTGTGCACATGCTCTGTCTTTCAATATTGCCGATACCCCTACTGCCGACGAATCGGATGTGATATTCTATTAAACTAGTTTTGATAACTCTGTCGGGTCCACAAATCTATTGCAATCATTGGTTTGACATACGTTTGAAACTTCCAATTCAATGGATGAGATATTACATTATTGATATTATAATGATGTAGTGGGTCTGCAATACTATCGCAATCATCAAATTTGAGTGTAACATTCTTTATGACTTGCGATACATAACTTTCGATAGGAAAATGCGATATTGCAATAGGGCTGATACCATAAACTGCTTCGGATCCACATATTATATCATAATCATAATTTTAATGTGACATTCCTTTAAGACTTGTGATGTGAAGGTTTTGGTATAGAAGACGCGATATTGATTAGGGCATGTTATAATGGGACCATCAGGTCCGTAACTCATATCAGACATCGGAATTTTTGTTCAATGATACATTAACTCTTCCAATATGTTAACTCTTCTGCCTGTTTTGTACCTTTCGGCTCATTCTCTTGGCCATATGTGGTATTTAAATAAAAACGAATTGTAACAGAGTGCTCCTCCATGACAATGGTCCTCTATTGTTTGTTTCTCATGTGGCTTATCTTCTAGTGATAACTACTCTTTGATTCTCGATGGCTTCCAATTACTTCTTCCTCTTACACTTTGGCTTCACAATGGCTTCTGATAGTTACTTGATGGATTCTCCTCTTTACTCTTTCACTTTCTCTTTTGATGGCTTTCAATATCTTTCCTCTTCATGTCCACTGCTTCTATTATGTCTGTATTCAATCCTTGGGTCCTCATATCTCATTATATCATCATTTAGTATCCCAGAATATTTCCATATTGACATCAATGACAATCTATATCAAAAAAATTGGTTTCTCATGTTAAGAATGGAGAAAAAGTAATTCTTACAACAAGAATACTTTTCCTTGAATAGATATTTCTAATCTCCTTTTCCATGTGCTGGATCCCATATATATTGTATTACAAAATTTGTTTCCCATACCCCCTGAATCCAGGAAGGTCTAATCACAAAACTGAATTTGGTGCTCAAATTTCACATAAAATTGTCAAGACCAGCCTCAACCAACTAAATTCATATATCCATTCTTCATCTATTGGCCATGTGGTGTCCCTGGCATGCTAGCATTGATTACATATATTAGTCATGGTAGTGACAAGTCTAATGTGTTGTTGACTCATGATTTTTCACACCAGTGGGTAATGAGATTCGATATTTTTTCTATGGCCTTAGTGAAGTGTGTTCATCAATGAAGTTATTAGTGGTATTTATTTTTTTTCTATCAATTTCCACAAACTCATCATGGTATTTTCTCACTCCTACTTTTTATTTCCTTAATTTCAATTTTCTCCCAACTTTTGAGATCAAATTCCTTTTACAGATGTCTTTTGGCTTATGAAAGACTACTCAAGTCAATACAAACTCTAGGCTATATATTCCTCTATGGTAAACGATATGCACTATGTGCTAGAGTAGTAGATGTTGCACAAGATGGAATATACACCATTGGATTTAAATGGTGTATGTCAAATGATATATATCTCAAATTATATAATATTGGATTCACTATTCTAGGGTGTATATTATTCAATGAAAAATTCATGTAGCAAATGATCTTTTGGATTTAGGTAATGTGACAATATCTCATAGCCCATTCACTAACTAAATGCAGTTTATTCGGGTTTCTAGTTCCTCCCATTCCATTCAATTATATTGAAATGACAATTCCACCACCTAAATTTTCTCTTGGGACTAATCATGAGGGAATTTGGGTTGGGAACAAACCATCTATGTTGGCATCAACATAGAAATGGTTATTTTGGAAACAAAAACTTAAATAGAAGCCAAAAAAATAAGGAGATTGCACAAGGTGGATAGAAAGGTTCACAAATGAAATTATAAGTTAAATATACTCCAACAAGGATTCCACAAATCCTATCCAAGGTGAGTCATCTATCCCAACACCTCAATATATTCCTACTTTTTAATGAATTATTGAATTTGATCCTATAATTGCTTCCCAAGGTCTAGAAAGACTGGAAGTTTGAGAGAAATATATGAAGATCTATATGTGCATCCAAACTTTGGATCTCCTACTTGTTAACCCACATATTTGGAAGAATAAATTAAAGAATAAAATTGGGTCAAAGAAATAGATGAGTAACTGCATTCCTAAGATAAGAATAGTAAATGTTATCTAGTCGAATTAATCAATAAGGTGAAATTGCATTGATATAAATGGGTTGAAAAGCCAAGTTTAATGTGAAAGGTGAAGTTGAAAAATACAAGCCCATATTGATAGAAAAAGGCTTTTCACAATAAATCAGATTTGATTATGTTGATATGTTCGCACCATGTTCATGGTTGGATAGAATTAGAGTTGTCTTAGCCATAGAAAATTAAAATAAGGGGAAAGTTTATCAAATGGATTTAAAATAAACATCATTAAATAGGATTTTAGAAGAAACCACTAGGATATGTGATAAAAATACAAAAATATAAATTGTACATTTTAGGAAAATCTCCCTATCGACTTAAGGAAGGTCCTATAGCTTGCTATAACAAGGTTGATCATTTATAATTAGTAATGGATTCAATGGAAGAAACAATGAGCCTACATTGTATATAAAGGTGAGTATGTAAGGTCAAATCTTGATTGTTTGTTTATGTATTGATGATATGATCTTCATAGGAAATTTTTTAGTGGACAAGTTTAAATAAACCATGAAACAAGAAATTGAAATGATTGATTTGGGGTTATTGAGATATTTCCTTAGCGCTGAAACTATCGAATCAGATTAAATAATTGTTTTAAAGAAAATTATACAATGGATGTGCTAAAGAGGTTCAAGATGATGAATTGTAAAGTAACACCAACTCCAATTATAAAATGACAAAGCTTAGAAAATGGCATATGGGATTTAATATAGGTCCAACTCTATTCAAGGGATTAGTTGGAAGTCTCATGTATCTCACTACCACTAGGTTATACATTATTTATGATGCAAATTTTATTTCCATATTCGTGGAGCCTCCAATAGACTCACATTGACAAGTTGGAAAAATAATTTTAAAATATATTGATGGAACAACATGACATGGTATATTATACTACAATACTAGTAATGATTTATTGGTTGGTTTTAATAATAGTAATTTTGTTGGAAGTATTGATGGGAAGAAGAGTACTTTAGGACATGCTTTTGATATCGGTTTAGGTATGATTTTCATCCAAGGAGTAACACATTTTGACAATCTCATCAACAAGGGTTGAGTATGTAGTAGAAATAACAACAATTTGTTAAGTAGTTTGGTTATATAAAGTATTGGGTGATCTTCAACAAAGAAAAGAGGGAATATCCCTAGAATATTATGACAACATCTCAATAATATCCCTTTCAAAGAACCATGTATTTCATGAATAAAAAACCATATTGGCACTAGATATTATTTTATTAGAGAGCTTGAAAATAATAGAGAAATCTACTTGGGATTTTGTAAATTAAAATACCAATTGGCTAACATATTTATAAAGCCATTAGCAAAAAATATGTTTGAATTTCATAAACAAAATTTATGTATTGTAAACATTGAATCATTTAGTTGTCATAATTAATGGGGAGTGTGTTATAGCTCCAAATATCACTATAATGGTTTGTGATGCTGCACTCATGGCCTAGGGCAACCCCTCCTTCCAGACCTGGTCTCAAATTTAAAAAACAGTGTTTTATTCCTTGTACGCGACATTGCCCTAAGTTAAATGCGTGTATACGTGGGTAGGCATATACCCAACCCGCGTATATGTATTAAAACACTTAAAAAAATATAAAACTCCTTATTTCGGGCAGAGATCATGGGTTTTACCTACTGATCACCTGTTAGTGCCCGTGGCCCAACTGTTCCCAACCAACTCCCAACCAAAAAACTACTTTGGGAGAGGTATAAAAAGACCTCAAAGGGAAGGCCTAAGGGAGGAGAGAAGAGAGAGAAAGGTTATTATACTGAGATTTTTCCCCTGACCAGGTTGGAAGACCCTTGTGCCTTCTGCACTTCCCCCGTTTGTACAGGAAACCCTTGTTTCCTTGTGTGCTGATGTTAATCCACTAGTTATGGCATCATGGAGTGAGTCTTGGAAGGAGATATGCTAAAGGCTTGAGGTTGGACGGATCCGGAAGGAAGATTTGCTTGGAGCCTACGAAAGGTTACTCAGGTGATATTACTCCTTTTGTACATTCTATTTGTCTATAATAAAGAAACACGTCTTGGTTCCTGATATGCATCTTCTTTATGTTTATGATGTTCATGTTTGAATTCATATGTGAATGGTTGTTTAAAGTTCATAACTAACTACCTTCTTTTATAACATGAAGATGATTTATTTATAAGACTTTGTCCATATACTGTTGTATTCTTTGGAACTGGTTGTTTTGCAGGACAAAGGAGCGAAAGGGACTTGAAGAAGGGTTTGGACCCTTAAGGAACTTCTTGAATGTAGGACCTCAGGTACGCCCCTCTTACCATAGAATTTGCTTATAATAGCATAATGGCTGTGTGAATGTGTGTTTCTTTGTTTAGACAACTTTCAGTCTGCTAGGGTTTCCACCCAAATCTCGCTATTATGGTTTGAGATGCTACACTCATGGCCTAGGGCAACCCCTCCTTCCAGACCTGGTCTCAAATTTAAAAAATAGTGTTTTATTCCTTGTACGCGACATTGCCCTGAGTTAAACGCGTGTATACGTGGGTAGGCATATACCCAACCCGCATATATGTATTAAAACACTTAAAAAAATATAAAACTACTTATTTTCAGGCGGAGATCGCAGGTATTACCTGCTGATCACCTGTTAGTTCTCGTGGCCCAACTGTTCCCAACCAACTCCCAACTAAAAAACTATTTTGGGAGAGGTATAAAAACACATCAAAGGGAAGGCCTAAGGGAGGAGAGAAGAGAGAGAAAGGTTATTATATTGAGATTTTTCCCCTGACTAGGTCTGAAGATCCTTGTGCCTTCTGCACCTCCCCCATTTGTACAGGAACCCTTGTTTCCTTGTGTGTTGATGTTCATCCACTAGTTATGGCATCATGGAGTGAGTCTTGGAAGGAGATATGCTAAAGGCTTGAGGCTGGATGGACCTAGAAGGAAGCTTTGCTTGGAGCCTGCGAAAGGTTACTCAGGTGATATTACTCCTTTTGTACATTCTATTTGTCTATAATAAAGAAACACGTCTTGGTTCCTGATATGCATCTTCTTTATGTTTATGATGTTCATGTTTGAATTCATATGTGAATGGTTGTTTAAAGTTCATAACTAACTACCTCCTTTTATAACATGAAGATGATTTCTTTATAAGTCTTTGTCCATATACTGCTGTATTCTTTGGAATTGGTTGTTTTGCAGGACAAAGGAGCGAAAGGGACTTGAAGAAGGGTTTGGACCCTTAAGGAACTTCTCGAACGTAAGACCTAAGGTACGCCCCTCTTACTATAGAATTTGCTTATAATAGCATAATGGCTGTGTGAATGTGTGTTTCTATGTTTAGACAACTTTCAGTCTGCTAGGGTTTCCACCCAAAATCCCCAGGGGAGAAAATCCCTCAACAGAATTGGCGACTCCACTGGGGACAACACTCTTGTTGTTCCTAGTTTGGGTGTTTGTCAAGCCAATCAGGGCTCAGTTGCTTATTGGTTTTCTGTTACTGTCTAGTCTGTTCTTGAATTCTAAGTTTTGCTAGTTTCTTCAGTTTGTTTTTTATTTTTCTTGAAATCTTTCATATACGTTGTTTTCCTTAGTTACAGAAGCATACGTATGCTTGTTTCTTGAAGTAAACCTGCGTATACGCAGGTTTCCTCAGGCACAGTCACATATACACGCAGTCTGCACATAAGTACAGTCACGTATATATTGCAATTTTCAAGATTTATAAATTTTTGTGTTTCTGAAGGTTTGTTTGGTGGTTTGATTTAGTTTGAAACAGTCAATTTTTCAGTATCAGTTGCTTGTTTTACAGCAAGCGTCTTACTCCCATTTCTCTCTAATTGTAAGGAGTATTGGTCTTGTTTTGTGTTTGCAAGCATCATCGTTTTTTGCTAAAAACACGCAAGATTTCTTGTTGGAATCTTGGCTGCTCTGATTTATTAGAGCAGAAAGATTGGTATCAATCTTTGTGTTGAATTTTTCTTTTGGTGACTTTTTGTTTGCTTGACAAAACCATTTTTTATGAGCATCCACTTCCTTGTTTCATGAAATTTGTCGATTGATACTTTCTTGAAATTGTCTTGTTGATATTTCTTGGTCTTTATTTCCAAAGCTTTCGTTGCTGCTTTCAATTGTTAAAAAACATCTTTAAACATATCTATTTTTGTTGAGTTTTCATTCATTGTATGGTGTCAGCTTGCAAAAGTGTTTGTTGCTTATTGTTTCAATCACAAAGTTTCAGTTTTGTTGAGAGCATTTTTGAAAAGACTTTTTTGCTCTTGCTTTGAAGAAAACTTTTTGAAAAACTTAGTTTTGCTTTCTTGAACTTGTTTTTCATTTGGTTTCCTTTTAGTGAATGAAATTGCTTTATGTTTGTCTTGAATTTTGTTTTTAGTGTTTAGACGAAATGAATGGTAGCATCTCATATTCCATCTAGACATTCTAAGTGGCAAAAGAAAATTTGATAAGCAAAGCAACTTTCATTTCTTGTTTTTAGAGTTGTTTTGAATCTTGCATCAAGCATATAATCGTTGCATTAGGATAGATTTGCATCTTTTTAGGCATACATAGCTTTGTTAACTTTTGTGAGTGTGAAGTGTGAATTAACGAAAAGAAAAGAAAAGTTTGTTTTATTAGAAGTTTTCCTTGAACCCTATAGAAATTACTCTTCATCGAAAAGCAAAGACAAGTGCACATGCATATAGTTAGGTTTTTATTAATTTCTTTTGCGTCAAAAGAACACCACTAGTTTCACTTCCATCATCCCCTGACTTAAAGAACAACCTATTTTAAAATCAAGCGCTAACTAAAATTCACTAGAACTTTTTCTTTTAAGTTAAATACACCAACAATTTTTAGGATTTTAGGGCCTTGGATTAGGCGAGTGGAGAGTTAACTCTCCAAGGCCATTTAAACGTCAAACATAGGAGTCTGAATAACAAGAGAAAATCCAATAGCGTTAGGAAGACCAGGAAATCTCTGGATCTAGGAGTTAAGCACGAGGGTCTGTGAAGACAGGGAAGAGAGATACCCCCTCCCCTACTTGTCCCAACTTACCTCACGGCTGTTCCGCCTGGCTTCTGCGACGAGTTGGTATCCATAGTTGCTACTCCTAGGGAACTACATAGGTGGCTATGGAGGGGAATCCCGTGGCACCTGAGGTCAATGTTGTATCACCCTCGACAGTACTACTGGAGGGCACCCTTGCGAAGCTTGGGGCTTGCACTGGCGCAGGCTGTTGTTAGGAGGTCAGCGTAACTTCCTCTGTTACCTTCGCTAATAGGCCTAGGCCCTCATCATCCCGACTATCCTCGGAAGGCCCCTTATTTCACTTTCTCGTATTTTGGTGTCCGGTCCTAATCACCTAGAGTGGAAATACTTGGAAGTTGTTTGACTAGTTGTATCTTTAGGGAATTTATAGTGTGTGCTCTGTGCTCTTAGTTGGCCTAGATTTCAATTTTTTGAGTCTTTAGTTAGATTTTAAACAAAAAATTCAAAGTGGCTGACTGATCTCCTAGACGGTCTCAAAGACTTCGTGATCTTTCACCACCGAGTTTAGAGCCTTCTTCAAGAAGGCGTAGAGGTAATAATACCGGTGGGTTTCATCCCACGACAATTGACGCATCAGGGATTGATCCTCCTCTCGAGGGCATTAGTATTCAAGCAAGGCCTGGTACTTCCACGGAACAAGAGAGGAACACTCCAGTTCTTTCTCAAGTTTGCTTACAAGTGGGGAATAACATAGAGGTAGAAGAACTTTCAGAGTCGTTAGCGGCTCCGAATTCTCCCCTATCATCTAGTCATCCAGACGTATTACAATACGTTGGGACTCCGACGCATAGACCGTCAAGTCCAGGTTACGCTACGCGCTTACCTTCGATGACCACTACTGGAAGCATGGCTTCTATAAGTGCTACAACTGTGCAGACTCCCATATTTGTACAAGGGGGAGGAACTATTTCCATCCCCTCCGTTTCTTTATTCGGATCTGTTGCTAGCACATATTTTGTTGGGTGTACCTCCATTTTGTCCACGAGTGGAAATTCCCAAACCAATGCTTTTGGTTCTGGATTCTTCCCATTTGGTGCCCATTCACAGGGCATTCCTTCAGCTCCGTTCGGGGCTGCCACATCCATGATGAGTGGATCGACTTCGTTCCAGGGGTTTCCGTTTGGAAGTGGTCATATACCACATTCCAACCCAACGATAGGATCCATGACGTTTTCTTCTATAGAACAAAGCAGCAATCCTTTCCAAGGTTGGAATAACCCTGGGCTTAGTAGTGCCGGAACTGGGAATCCATTTTTCGGCCAATATGGGAATAGGTCGTGTACCAGAGTTAGTTCATTCCAAAGTATTCCTCCCCTAGCTTCGGCTTGGAATTCATATCAGGGGTTATCAACTCCTTATAATCCTTTAGGAGGAAACTTTGTCGGGTATGGTGGATATACAGTCGGAGTTGGTCAAACTTCGAGTTTTGCTGGATCACAAGGCTTGCCTTTTGGTTCAACGGGTTCCACTGGTTACTTCGGGCAGCCTGGTGCCTTCCAAAATTCAGGTCAATCTTTTCATAGCTTTGGGAGTTC
The DNA here is from genome assembly GCA_000404065.3 of Pinus taeda. Classification (NCBI taxonomy): domain Eukaryota; kingdom Viridiplantae; phylum Streptophyta; class Pinopsida; order Pinales; family Pinaceae; genus Pinus; species Pinus taeda. The sequence goes on from APFE031655121.1 coordinate 46,993, forward strand.
CGCCCAGTCAGGGTGGAATCCCCAAGCTCCTCCTGGACTTCCATTTCTGGCAACATTGAACTTGCCATATCTCACTAAGTTAACCAACGATCCAATCAAGTACAATCCGGCCTGGCCTTCAGTCCCAACCAAACTCACTTCAGACATTCCAAAATTCGAAGGGAAGAGTGGTGAGGACCCAGGCGACCATGTAACCACGTTCCACTTGTGGTGCTCATCGAACTCCCTAATTGATGACTCGGTTAGGTTGAGACTATTTCAACACACCTTGACTGGTAATGTGGCCAAATGGTATATAGAGTTGCCTGGGGGCAGCTTTACATCATTTGCTGACTTAGCCAATATTTTCTTAAACCATTTTCAGTTTCCTATCCGGTATGATGCTGGAACCGAACTCCTGGCCACTTTTCGTCAAGATAAGGAAACTCACATTTCTAATCACATTCAGGAATCGAGACGGAGAAAGAGGCTCATTAAAGCCGATATCCCTCCGGAGTACCGTCTCGAGTGGTTTTTGAAGTCGTTGATACCTGAGATCTCCAAGGATGTCTCCATGTCTGGACTCTATTCTGAGGAGCAAGCCATTTTTAGGGCCCAGTAATTAGAATTGATCTACTCTTAGTTTGGGATCCTACAAAAAAACTTGCCAGATGCTCCTGGGTCTAAGGTTGATGTAACTAAGTCGAAGCCAAGTCCCCACGCGGATGGTATTATTGGGTCGGTAGACACGAATACGGTGAACTTGTTGAACCAATTGCAGCAGTTGTATTTACAAACTGCTTCTAACAACCAAGTCACATTGTCTAACCCTACAGCTTCCCAAACCTCTTCTATTAATGTCGTCCAATCTGGTAAACTCAAAGGGAATCAAAATTCCAATGGGAAAAAGAAAGGATGAGGTAAGAAAAAGAACCAGGATGGGAAACCTGATGCAAATAAATCCAGAAATAACGATGGTGGTGGTAGAAATGAGTCGAAAAAGAAAGTTAAGTTTCCATGCAAGTTGTGCAGTGGAGACCATTTAACTCATATTTGCCACAAGATTGAAGATGCTCTGCGCTTGTTAGGGCATCAAGGGACTTCTAGTTCCCAAGCTATGTTAACCAACCCTTTTCCCCAAGGGCAGCAACTTCTTGCTGGCGCGAGTTCAAACCCTGGAACCTCCACAGGGGGCAACCAGGAAGGGGAAAAATCATCAAATGTTTACATGATGGGTCCTAACATCCATGTGGCTACTCGGTCACATGATTATGGTGAAGCCGAAACTTCCAAGGACAAGGTTGTTCCTGGAAGTACTGACCTTCATATCGAGTGACCCCCTATTGAGACTATACCACGGATACCGAAAGGTTCCGCTAAACGCGCGACTATTAATCCTATTGTTAGGGCCGCCCAGAATTACTCCATTGTGGAGGATCTGGCTCAGAGTCTGTGCACCATGTCTACTTTAGAGGTTCTCGAGTCATGTTCGGCTCAGAGAAGTGCTTTACTTTCCTCTATTGGAGTAGTTGATCCAACTAATTCTTTAGTGCTCACTTTCGACATGTTAAATGTCAAAAAGCGACTCCCTCATCATATGGCTTTTCAAATAAAGTCTACATACCGGAAAATTAACATTTTTCATGCCGTTATTGATGAAGGGGCTTCCATGTGCATCATGTCGATGTCATGTTGGAAGGCTATTGGATCGCCTTCGGCTGTTCCTTCACCTACCGTCTTGACTGCATTCGATGGTCATTCTGATAAGCCGCATGGGATTATCTCGGCCTTTCATATATGTGTTGGGGGGAAGGTCGTCAATATTGAAGTAGAAGTCGTAGATTCTAACCTAGACTATAATCTTCTCTTAGGAAGGAACTGGGCATACAAATTGGATGTCATTGTTTCAACTCTGTTTCGTGTCATTTGCTTTCCTCATGAGGGGAAATTGTGAAGGTTGATCAATTGGATTATTGTCTAGTCGATCCTCAAGCAAGCTCCAACTCTACTGTTCCTTTAGTGGATAACCCTCGTCCGCCAACTGAGAATCTAGGAGTAGGGATGTATTCCTCATTGATGGGTACTTTTGAGTTTCCCTCTCCTATCGCTAAAATCAATGCCATTTCGTCATCTAAGGAGTATTCTTGAGAAGATTTCTTTCGGACTCGTTATTTTTCAGACCCTTGGACCTTTCCTTCACCTACAACCACATTAGTTGAAGGAAAATAGAATGGAATGGCATTTCCTATATCTGCAGCTAATCTTAGATATCGGTCTATCGTCAACTCTACAGATGACCATTCTACTCCTTTTTCCGAAGAGGAGTTAGATGGCGATGTGGCCCCGGCTTGGAGCCTTGATTCTACCTCTGCTTTGCACTGCTTAGATTCAGTTTTACCTTCGGAAGAAGCAATACTCAAAGCAATGATGGGTATAGATTGACCTTGGGAAGATTTACACCATCATTCATACTTTCTTCCTCCATTGTAGGAGGTAGAATCTAGATTCTTCAAGCTCTGTACTAGCGATGTTTGTACGGTGTCAAACCCTTTGGCTCTAGCACACGTTCGTGCCGAATGTAATATGTCGGTGATTTCAAAAACAACACCTATAAACATCTCTCTAGGGACCCTAACACAGTCGATAATCTCTTCATCAGAATTGAGTGTTCCCCTGAAGAAATTCAAATTTACACCGACCTATTCAAGGAATTTCGATATGTATTTGCTTGGTCTTATGAAGAAATGCCTGGCATTAACCCATCTATAGTTCAACATGAGATCAAGACGTATGAAAACACCAAACCAGTTCGTCAAAGGCTTCGGCTGGTTAACCCTAGGAAAGAAGCAACTATCAAAGCGGAAGTGGAGAAGCTGCTAAAGGCGGGTTTTATATACCCTCTTCCTCTTACTAATTGGGTTTCTAATCCAGTCCCTGTAGATAAAAAGCAAGGAACAATCTGAGTATGCATCGATTTTAGGGACCTAAATAAGGCTTGTCCGAAAGATAATTACCCCACGCCATTCATCGATCAGATTATCGACGAGTGTGCGGGTAATGAGATTTTTCCGTTCATGGATGGTTTTCTAGTTTAATCAAATTTCTATCCATCCTGAAGATCAACATAAGATAGCCTTTATATGTCCCTGGGGTACCTTTGCATATAGAAAGATGCCTTTTGGTCTTAAAAATGCTGGAGCCACCTTTCAGTGGGCCATGTCATATGCTTTCCACGACATCAAGCACGTCATCGAAGCATACTTGGATGATCTTGCTACTCATTCTTGAAAGAGAACTGATCACCCTAGTCACCTTTGAATGGTTTTCGAGCGATTCATTTTTTATAAAATTCGGTTGAATCCCAACGAGTGCGTTTTTGTAGTTACATCCGGTTGGTTGTTAGGGTTCATTGTGTCAAATGAAGGGATTCGGTTTGATCCCTTCAAGGTTGAGGCAATAGTTCGGTTGCCTCCCCCGTCCTCAATTCTTCAACTTCAGAGTCTTCAAGGGAAGGATAATTTCTTAAGATGGTTTATAGAAAACTATGCCGAGATCACTAAAGGGTTCATGCGTTTTCTACGGAAAGGTATGGGACGACTTTGCTCAACGATCGTTCGATGCTTCGAAAAAAGCGCTAGTCTCTACCCCGCTTTTGAGTCCACCAAATTATGGCAGGGACTTCCTTTTATATCTCGCTGCAGCAGAATCAACCATTGGTATGGTTCTAGTTCAGGAGGATGATGCTCTCATCGAACATGTGATTTATTATTTGAGCTGAGGCTTAATAGGTCCTGAACTTCGCTATTCTCCGGTTGAGAAGTTGGCCTTGGCAGCTGTCCATGTTGTCCAGCGGCTCCATCATTATACATTGCTATGCAAAACTTTTTTCTTAGCGGCGGTCAATCCATTTCAATTTGCCCTCATTAAGTGAGTGATTGGGGGAAAATATAATAGATGGATAGTCATCTTGCAAGAATTCGATCTCGATTTCTTGTCAGCCAAGTCTAAGAAATCTATAGTTCTCGCTGAGCTAATTTCTAAGTTGCCTTGTGGAGAGGATACTATTTATGAGGAAAGTTTTCTCGACAAACATTTATTCCTCATCTCTTCACTCGACCCTTGGTATGGAGATATCATTGTCTAGCTCCAGACTTCGAGGTTTCCCTCTACTTTCTCCAAGGATGAATGTCGTAAATTACGTCACCTGGCTAAAAATTATATTATCATTGGTGATACCTTATACCATTGAGGGGTTGATTCAATCGTTCAGTGTTGTTTAACCTTGGAGGAAGTAGAGTCATTGCTAAATGATTGCCACAGTGGAGCTTGTGGTGGTCATTTATCGGGGCTTGCTACAGCCTAGCGCATCTTACGTGCTGGCTATTTTTGGCCTTCACTTTTTAAAGACTGTGTGGAAGTGGTCAAACGTTGTCACCCTTGTCAAATATTTACTCGCAAGATGCGTGCTCATCCAGCTCCTCTTTTTCCCGTTGTCACCGTCGGTCCTTTTACTAAGTGGGGTATTGATTTTACAACTTGTAATCTGCCTTCAACGACGAATCACAAGTTTATTATTTTCATTGTAGACTACTTTACGAAGTGGACCGAGGCCATGCCCACTTATAAAAACGATAGTGACACGGCAGCTTTGTTTCTTTTCAATCAGGTTATCTCAAGATTCAGTGTCCCGAGAGAGATTGTCACTGATCATGGCAGTCACTTCCAAAATCAACTAATGTTTGAATTGGCTCTTAAATTAGGTTTCCGGCAAGAGCAATCGTCTCCTTATTATCCTCAGGCCAATGGATAGGTCGAGGTAGTGAATAAAACTCTTAAGACGATACTCCAATGGACAATAAAAAAAAATCGGTCCAATTGGCATGTTATGTTGTATTCGACTCTTTGGGCATACCGGACCTCCGTAAAGACTGCTACTAGTTTTACACCTTTTTAGTTGGTTTACGGGATGGAATCTATCTTTCCGATTGAATGTGAAATTCCATCTCTTAAGTTAGCTCTAGAGCTCCTTCCATAGACTTCGAGCCTTGAAGAGCACCTCCTTCACTTGGAACATCTCGATGAGTAGCGTCGAGATGTCGCCACGATGAATGAGGCTCATAAGAAAAGGGTCAAAATGATGATAAATCTGTCTGTCCTCGAGTCTTTTCTGAAGATGACCTTATCTTGGTCTATTACCAAGATAAAGACACCTTGGGGGCAGGCAAGTTTAAACCTAAGTGGTACGGTCCTTTCATTATTAAACGAGTTTTAGAAAAGGGTCGTATGAGTTAATCGATTTTGAGGGAAACAAGCCGGCGGAGCCCCGAAACGGGTTCTACCTAAAGAAGTACTTTGCTTAAGTAGGAGTTAGGCAATGGATTCTTTGTATATTATGTATATTTGTACATATATCATCGAGAGTTTTGTGATATCAACACTTTTTGGTCTGCTGTTGCAGGTGTTGATGGATGATTTGGTCTATTTTGGGTTCGCCGATGGTGCTAGTCGGCACACTCGAAATCTCGCTTCCGCAGCTTGGGTACTCTATTATCCAACTCGTCAATTGATGGTATCAAGAGGCGTATGCATTGGTCCTACTTCAAATAATATGGCTAAGTATACCGCCGTTATTAATTTACTATCTGAGGCAATCTCTCACGAGATTGACTCGTTGGTAGTTTATCTTGATTCTCAATTGATAGTGTCACAATTAAACAACATTTATCGGGTAAGGGATCCATGTTTATATCGCCAGCATTTAAGGGTGAGGTTGTTGCAAAGATCATTTGTTTATATTAATTATTTGCACATTCCAAGATCTCATAATTGGTTAGCTAATTCTATCGCTAATCAAGCATTAGAAATGCAATCATCAAATCATCATCATAAAATCAAGCATCAAAAACTCAAACTGTTATATATATCTATAATATATATATATATATATATATATATATATATATATATATTTATATATATATTATCAATTATCTATATTATATATTATTATATATATATATATTATTATATATTATATATTATATATATCATAAAGCATCTCGAGTGTACATATATTGTCCAAAAATATACAAAATTGGGACTCAAATGCCCATAATCATGTCCGGCATATCCAATGCCCTGGCTCAAGATGAGCAGCCAAGTAGGTAACTATCGCATTGGCTACACGCCGAAAAGTGCGAACCCAGTCACGTGGCATGCCAACCACATGACACTGCATATCCTCAGGAAGGTCCTCTATAGCAGCCATCGATACTCGACAGCTCAGTCTCGTCAAGTGTTGTTGGACGTTGTGTAGAGTCTGCTCTGTCTCGGCAGCCGCCTCTTCAGCTCCTCGGCCACGCCGTCTGTGCCGCGGGAATCCATCTGATCATACTGGCCCAATATCTGGATCATGATCATTATATTAGTGATTTGAATCTCATCAAAAATATTTTTGAAAATACATCATCATATTTGAAAAATCCAAAAAAAATCATAAAATCGAAAAATTCTTACCAATCTCGCCCCATGCTGCGTTCGACGGTAATGCTAGGTCAAGATCTCCTTGGAAATCCAACCCAGCATAGGGGTAGTCGTCTATGGTGATGATCTGCTGATCCCACCAGGTGAAGAAGTCATTGTCGAAAGTAGTCCTTGGGACCTCCCCACCCGTGAGACGTTTCATCAGATCAGCCCACTGGCCCATGCATGGATTGCGTGGGGTGCTGACGGAAACTGCTACCTGTAGGTTTTAACCCCGTACAAAAATTACCTGCATACGAATTCTAAATCACAGGAAAAATAAAAATGCGAGAGCATAACACATAAAACACATATACACAGAGATTTCCCACTGGATCTCAAAACCGAGACTACCAGCTT